>JAMPIV010022766.1:0-241953 GCA_024509875.1 Oreohelix idahoensis | reverse complement strand
GCTATTGCTACCACCAAACCCCTCCATCACCAACACCCTGTGTGGAGATACAATGCAACTGAAAAAGACATGTACCTTTCACTATCTGGCACAAGGAAAAAAGAGTGAAAACTCGTAACCTAGGGGATCAGAAAAGTCAATCCACATTGTAATGTCTACATATGATACTGTCTACTATCTACATTGTAATGCCTATATGTGATATTGTCTACTATATACATGTGATACTGTCTACACTGTAATGTCTACATGGGATACTGTCTACTATCTACATTTTAATGTCTACATGTGATATTGGCTACTGTCTACTATGTAATATCTAAATGTGATATTATCTACTATCTACATTGTAACATCTACTGCTGATACTATATACTATTGACATTGTAATGTCCACATGTGATACTGTTTACTATCTAGACTGTTATGACCACATGTGACATTATTGTCTTCTATCTACATTGTAGTAGGATTGTGGCCGAGTAGTTAGGATACCAGTCTCTGAAGTCTGGAGACATGGGTTGAAACCCCAATACGGCCTAGGTTTTTTCCTTCTATTGTGGGTAAAAATAACAACGCAAGACGACAGCAATGGGCGAACGTCCTTCAGTACTCAGCCCTCAAAATCCCCCCCCCCCCCCCCCCCCCCCCCCCCCCCCCCCCCCACCCCCCCCCCAGCAAACCTCAGCAGATGGAATAATGCCACAGTGATAGTTTTTTTAGTTGTTATCTACACTGTAATGTCTACAAGTTATATTGTCTACTGTCTACACTTCAACATCTACATGTGATACTGGCTACTATCTATATCATAATGACTACATGTGATATTGTCTACTGCCTACACTGTAATGTCTACACATGATACTGTCTACAATCTACATGTGACATGGTCTATTATCTACACTGTAATGTCTACATGTGATACTGTCTACACCTTAATGCCTACATGTGATATAGTCTACTATCTACATTGTAATGTCTACATGTGGTAATGTTCACGTTATACTGTCTACACTGTAATGCCTACATGTGATGCTAATATCTACACTGTAACGCCTATATGTGATACTGTCTACTATCTACATTATAATGCCTACATGTGATACTGCCTACTATCTATATTGTAACGTCTACATGTGATACTGCCTACTATCTACACTGTAATGCCTGCGTGTGATACTGCCTACTATCTACATTGTAATGTCTACATGTGGTCATCATCATCATATTCCTTTGTGCTCCTGATGGAGTACGGAGCCACCACAGCAGCTGGTCCTTGCAGGAAACCTGCACCTAGTAATCACATGCTCTTGTAGAGTTGGTTTCTGTGGCAATTTTTTTTTCTTTTCGAACGCCCGCTAATACTCGAGGTGAAATCTGCAGTTAATATGTCTAGCCTGAGACTGATTTTATGAGAGTATCCCTTTTTTCCCTGTACGATGACAGGTATCCTCTCGCCATTCAGGCAGATACTCACCAATTTTGGAGGTACCCACTAGAGCTGGGTCGGCTCAGGAGCCGCTCAGATTATTCCAGTTCCTGGTCGACAACCCTTCTTCAAACGTTCTCGCCAGGGCTCGAATTAATCCAGTCCAAGTCCCGGTCGACGACACTCATTCAAATGTTCTCGCCAGGGCTCGAACCTGGATCACCCGATCTCCAGTGTAGTATGGTCACCATTACACCAGCGCAGCTCCATATTTGTTTAAAATGATGAAGTTGCCAGCCCACATTGCACAACCCCGTGTTAGTCACCTTGTACAATGTGCTTGAAGGTGCAGTAGTCCCATTCTTTCTTGACATTGTTAAAATGCTTTGCCTTTTAACCTAAAGGTTAGTGAGTCAAGGCCACACACATTTAAAAAAATTAATTTTCAAATAAGAAACAAACAAATACATATCATGCAACAATGAATAACATCTGTGTGTTACCCGGGCCCAGAGAAGGAAATGTCGAAACTGTCCTCCTTCCACACAATCTGCCTAAGAAAAATTCTCCAAATCTTTTGGCCAAACACCATCAGCAACCAAGAACTGCTTATTCGGAGTAACCAGGAGGACATGCACACCATCATAGCTGGCAGACGCTGGAGTTGGGTTGGCCACACCCTCAGAAGGGACCCTGATACCATCACAAGAACAGCTATGCTATGGAACCCCGAGGGAAAGCAAAAGAGAGGCAGACCAAAAACAACTTGGCGTAAAACTGTGGAAGCCAAGATGCAAAGAATGAACCAGAGTTGGGGCACTGTACGAAGGATGGCCGCCGACCGAGCAAGGTGGAATCAATTTGTTGCTGCCCTACAGGACACCACCAAGCGTGATGGCCACTGACTGCTTTGACGGTTATGGATCAAAGAAGAAGAGAAGTTATCCGGGCCCAAAGAACAGTAAACTGTCATGCATGTTGTAAAAAGTGACTAAGGAGGGTTGGGCATGGGAAAGGGTTACCCAGTCCTGTTGAAATTTTAAACTCCCCCGAAAAAAAAAAAATCAACAAACAACATAGACAAATCCACTAAAGAAAACAGTTCAATCCAGCCATCCATTAATACACAAGGCAAGGGGAGCTTTCACTGCATTGGGAAATACATGGAGATCAAGAGAAATCAAGTCCAATACAAAAAATAGAATCTTCAAATGTCAAGTCAGTTCTATTGTACGGTTTTGACACATGAAGAACTGCGACAAAAAATTTTAAAAAAATATTTTAAACACACGCTTTTAATGCACTAAAAACCCAAAAATAATTTTTCAAGGAGTTTATAGCTTGCAGTCACAAAATGTAACATCAAATTGACAAAAAGCGTGGGGCGCTTAAGCGCTTATCATATATTTTATCCATAAGTGTGTAATGAAGTATAAAGCAGAAGTTAATTTCATGCAGAATCAGCGCCCCACGCTTTTTTTCAATTTTATGTTACATTTTTACCCTGGAGATTCCAGTATAAGGACTTGCTTATAATGCTACCAACAGTTTTCCTCAGTGTGTCCATTGCCAGCGTCTTCTTCTCATCTCTTAGGGGATCGGTTTGGTTTGGTTTGGTTTTTACGGACGATCTTCATTGCACATGGACAAGTCCATCAGTGCTCCGATCTCCTCCCTTAGATCGCACAAGAAGGGTCTCAGCACAGTGCACAAACTCCATAGCACCGGCAAAAATAACAACCAAGGCGCTAAAGACTTTCATAAATGGGTGCCTGCTTAGAACAGAAGTGGTAATGACAAGACCACTCATGTGGCACGGATGACACAAAAGAGCCAAATATTCAGTGGAACCAAGCAATGAGGCAAAGATCCTGGCCATGGATAGGACACACACTGAGGAAACCTGATGATAGTATTACAAGGTCGTCCTTGTTCTGGAACCCCCAGGGTAAGAGAGGTGCAGGGAGGCCAAAGAACACAAGGAGAAGACATGAAAGGAATGAGAAAAATACGAAAAGACCTAAAGCTGATGGCATGGAACAGGAAGAATTGACATAAGTTTGTTGAATGCCTATGCTTCTTGGTGAACTCAAGGGTGTTGAATGAACATATGAACAATGAACAAAAGAAATTCTTAAAAAATGTCCACTTACAGAATAAGCATTATCAGGAATTTCTGTCACAGAAGAAGCAAATTTTAATCCGTCTTGGGGCTGTAGCCTTTGATATTTCGAGCACAGCCATGATGGAATAGCTTGGGGCAGCCTAGATTTGTTATCAATATATACAAGCTTCATAATGACAGATGCCAGCTCGACGTTGTCAATGAGATTTGTGAGCACCTCTCTCATGGTGAATGATGTTCGACCAATGCTGATGAGCTCGGTTGTAATCTGTGGAAAGAACCAGTTTTACAGGAAAGAACCAGTTTTACAGGAAAGAACCAGTTTTACAGGTAACTCCTCATCATCCCCACCTTTCAGCTCCCCAAGAAGCATAGGCCCTCAACAAACTTCATGTCCTCTGCCATCATCTCAAGCTCTTGTCATGTCTTCTTCATGCCCTTCAAGTCTGTCTCCAGTTCTCTTTTCCATGTGTTCCTTGGTCTTTCTTACCTTGTGGATTCCAAAACAAAGACTGCCTGATAATGCTATAAACAAGTTTCCTCAGTGTGTGTCCTGTCCATCTCCAGTGTCATCTTCTCATCTCTTGTTCCACTGCATTAAGGCTGCCTGGTAATCTATCAGCGGGTTTCCTCAATGTGTGTCACATTCACCTCAAGTGTCATCTTCTCATCTCTTGTTCCACTGGCACTTGTTCATGTTGGTGATCTTGTCATATTAGTGTTGTTAATGTTGTGACATGGTGTTGTTACTGTTGTAACCTGGTGTTGTTACTGTTGTAACCTTATGTTGTTACTGTTGTGACCAGGTGTTGTGACTGTTATGACCTGGTGTTGTTAGTTTCAACCTGGTGTTAATGTTGTGACATGGTGTTGTTACTGCTGTAACCTGGTGTTGTTACTGTTGTAACCTGGCATTGCTACTGTTGTGACCTGTGTTGTTACTGTTGTGACCTGGTGTTGTTACTATTGTGACCTGGTGTTGCTGATGTTGTTATTGTGACCTGGTGTTGTTACTGTTGTGACCTGGCATTGCTACTGTTGTGACCTGGTGTTGTTACTGTTGGGACCTGGCATTGTTACTATTGTGACCTGGTGTTGCTGATGTTGTTACTGTGATCTGGTGTTGTTACTGTTGTAACCTGGTGTTGTTACTGTTGTGACCTGGTGATGTTACTGCTGTAACCTGGTGTTGTGACTGTTGTGACCAAGTGTTGTGACTGTTGTGACCTGGCATTGCTACTGTTGTGACCCGGTGTTGTTACTGTTGTGACCTGGTATTGTTACTGTTGTAACCTGGCATTGTTACTGTTGTGACCTGGTGTTGTTATTGTTGTGACCTGGCATTGCTACTGTTGTGACCTGGTGTTGCTACTGTTGTGAACTGGTGTTGTTACTGTTGTGACCTGGTGTTGTTACTGTTGTGATCTGGCATTGCTACTGTTGTGATCTGGTGTTGTTACTGTTGTGACCTGGTGTTGTTACTGTTGTAATATGGCATTGTTACTGTTGTGACCAGGCGTTGCTACTGTTGTGACCTGTCATTGCTACTTTTGTGACCTGGCGTTGTTACTGTTATGTCCTGGTGTTGTTACTGTTGTGACCTGGCGTTGTTACTGTTGTGACCTGGTATTGCTGCTGTTGTGACCTGGTATTGCTGATGTTGTGACCTGGTGTTGTTACTGTTGTGACCTGGTGGTGTTACTGTTGTGACCTGGTGTTGTTATTGTTGTGACCTGGTGTTGGTACTGTCATGACCTGGTGTTGTTACTGTTGTAACCTGGTGGTGTTACTGTTGTAACCTGGTATTGTTAATATTGTAACCCAGGATCACAATACTTACCTTATATGGAAAATACTTGTGTGTGCAAACCACTTCCCACAAACATGGGTTAAAGAAATAATTGCCACCTATAACAAAGTAGGTGAAACTATCCCCATATCTAAGTGTGGTAACATGTAGGAAGTCAGCCTGGCGAAATGGAATAGCTCGGCCAGCTTCAAGCATACGACAGACCTTCCATGGGCTTAAATTGCCTGAAATGGATATGGACATGGAATACAATACGCTATTATGAAAACACTTTAATGTTTGTATATGTAATACTCTGTATAATTCAACTCAGACCTAAAGGTCTTTCATATTTGGAGATGCACTCTAATATAACCAACTAGGTTGAATGGGACGCGCCTCGCCAACATGAGGTAAAACTTTTTTTTTTAAATGCTCCGTATTTATCTTGGGGTGTGTGTGTGTGTGTGGGAGGATGATGGGATGTGTGTACATGAAGAAACAAAGAAGGAATTGAACTATTGCATCCTCAGGCATAGTGTAGAAGGTGACTAATCTGAGATTGTGCTTGGGGCTGGCAACCCCATTATGTCAAACAAACTGCCAGAGAAACCACACCTGCAAGAGCATGCTGCAGGCTTTTTTGCAAGGGGAGCAGCTACTGCTGTCGATCCATACTTCACACGGTGTGCAAAGGAAATTGATGACTATGATGAATACTTCAGTGGCTTCGAAGCAGTCTAGATTGCAAACATAGAAAGCATTAATCACTGCAACAAGATTATAAAGACATCTTTAATGAAATTTCGGTGGTCCATGGTTCGATCCCCAGTTGAGGTGGGATTTTTTAGACCGCAAACGGCTCCGGGGTCGACCCAGCCTCATGAACTGGGTACCAGAGCAACTCTGGGAAGGTTAAAGCGGCCGGCGAGATGCTGACCACATCACCCCTAATGTACCGATGGTCAAGAAAATATGGGCCTAACACCATATTCCCAATATGCCTCAATGAGCGTGAAATGGGATCCTTTACCTTTACCCTTTTTAATGAAATTACTCCACAACTTCAACAAAACAGTAAGTCATTTTTTTAAAAATGAACTTACAACACATATCTTATCATGAAACAACTTATGCTGCATTAATTTTATGGCTACATATATCTTATTATATCACAGTTCAGGGTATATAAAAAAAATTGCCGTGACACATATCCTGTCACGCACACCTTAGGATATATAAACAGTGTGACGATACATATCCTATTACATCACAGCTTAAGATATACAAATATTCTGACGACATATTCTTATCATATCAGAGCTAAGGATATATAAACAGTTTGCAGTGACATACATGCAGACCTGGAAATTAATCAGCTGATAAATGATCATGCTGGGAATATACCTGTGAACTTGAACAGGAAAAATAGAATTTTTACCGGAATTTTACATTTATCTCCTTTATGCTTATGGGGGGGGTGGGGGGGGGGGGGGGGGGGGGGGATACTTGTTCCTGATGATGAATGATCATATTAATAGTTTACCTGCTCTATCAAAATCATCATATGCTACTCCAGGAAAGTAGCACTCAGCCTTGGCATTATTTTCGTCAATCTCCAGACGGTAATCAATCAACTGTGTTGTCATTTCTGCATGGTACAGAAAATGTGAAATGTTATACATACTATCTCATCACGTCAAACAAACTGCTACAAAAACAACTACTGGGCTAGCAGATGAAGTGCTTTGGTGAAGACTTTCTCCAAATGGGGTAATTCTAGGTGTAGTCTCATGTTCTTTAAGATGTGATCACAGTTGACAAATAAATATTCAAGGGGAAAGAGTGGAATAAGATGGGTGAGAACTGGACAAAGTTATCAGTAAGTCATCATCACCCTTGGCAGGGGAGTGTAAAGATTTGTACCATAGGAAAGCAGAGTTGGAAATTTATTGAAAAATTATAATGCTGGGGATGATGATGACATAGTATACAACGATGAGTATGTACTCATTGGTGTAAAGTTGGGATGAGGCTTCTTGGTTTGTGTAAGGAGAAGAGTTATTGCTAAACAGCGCGGAGATTACATAACAACAACCTTCAGCATGAGAATGAAGATAAGAGGCAACTACAGCAGCCACAAGGTGGCTGTCTAAAACTCCATTCACCAGGGCAGTTATTGTGTTGGACTTCCCATGCTTCAGAAGGTACACTTTTGAGGAGGCAAAGAGTTTTATCAGAATCAGATATAGAAATAAATGGGATGTACAAGGGGATTGACATAAGTCTTGGGCCTGACCATGAAGGACATGTCACAGAGAGCTGAAATTTTGTATAGTATTTATTCCTTTTCAATATAGCCACCGTTTGAATTGACACACTTCTGCCATCTCTGCTTGACCTTGAAAAGACCTTGGGAGTAGAACACCCTATTTTTCAAACTAAACCAGTCATCACATGCCAGTATAACCTCTTCATAGCTGTCAAAATGATTTCCTTTTAGCTGTTTTTTAAGATTTGAGAATAGAAAAAAGTCTGATGGAGCCAAATCTGGAGAATATGGTGGGTGTGGAAGAATTTCAATATTCAAATCGTTGGCTGCTAGCTACACAAGCTGTGCCTTGTGAGAGGGCGCGTTGTCTTGAAGCAAAGGATGATTTTGAGTGCGCGTTATCCCTCGTTTCCTGGTCACAACCTTTCTTAGTTTGGTGAGAAGATCTGCATATTACTGTCCATTAACTGTGTTGCCACGAGGCAGATAATCTTTCAAAAGGACACCTTTGCCGTCCCAAAAAACAGTCAGCATCACTTTTCCTGCAGATTTCTGCGCTCTTGGCTTGACAGGTGTTAGGTAGCCCGGGGTTTTCCATTGCATGCTGGCAATTTTGGATTCGGGGTCATAATGGTGTACCCAAGTCTCATCTACTGTCACCATGGTCTCCAAAAAATTTTTTGACTGACACTTTTTGAGCAACTGTTGACAGCAATTTACCCTCGTTTGCTTCTGTTCACGTGTCAACAGTCGCGGAACCCAGCTTGCACACACTTTTCTCATGTTCAGTCTGTTGTGTAAAATTCTATAAACTGTTCTTTCATTTAGTTTTACTCTACTAGCTATCTCCACAATTGTCATTTTTCGATCCTGGTCAATGATTTTCTTCACTCTTGTTGCATTTTCATCGCTGCACTCTGAGGCTGGTCTACCAGATCTTGGCAGATCAGCAACATTTAAGCGGCCGCACTTAAACTGTTGACACCAGTTTTTTACCGAAGTATATGAAGGACAAGAATCACGGACTGGTTCCATCTCCATGTGTATTGCTGTAGGTGTTTTTCCCTGAAACATCAGAAATTTTATCACAGCTCTGGCCTCCTTCTTTTCCATTGTTTTGTCAAATCTTTGGAGCAGCAGATCTGGTCAATAGGGTACATTGCACCATGCACCGTAGCGGGAAACCCCATTGAAGAAATAAAGGCGTACTTTACACATTCAGTGCAAATATGATGAACTTTAAATGTGCCAAGTTTCATCTTCCTCCTGTGACTCCTTCATGGTCAGGCCCAAGACTTAAGTCAATCCCCTTGTACAGCATCCAGGTTACACACAAAATGATGCATACTACCAGCTCAACAGAAGAGAGCAAGTGGTAATCTTCAGACTCTGCACTGGCCACAACAGATTGGGATTCCATCTATTCAACAAGCTAAAGTTAGGAACTACTGATGAGTGTAAATGTGGCACTAATAAAATTACTGTGGAACATCTGCTTCAAAGTTGTCCAACATATGCGGAAGAGAAAAAGCTCATATGGCCGACACCAGTACCATTCATGGAAAAACTCAACGGAGATTCATATAGCCTCAAACTGATTACAGCTTTCTTTGAGAACATTCAAGTAGACGTCTGAGAGTGTACGAAGTAGAAGGTCCACAATGGATGGCTACAACATGAATGGAGAACATACACATAAGCTTCAAACTTTGAGGAACTGGTATGGGTCTACTTTCCTGGTCATGAAAGTGCTCATGGCAATAACAGAGCTGACAGACTACATTCTTGGGCACCTATAGTGGGGACACTGGATACTTATAAGGGGGAGAATACTAAGGACAAACAATCACCTGTTAGAGGATGACACTTCAACTGATCAAGCAACAGGAGTCAAACTGCTGGAGTGTGGCTGTAAAGTTTCTTTCCTTCTTTCCACTCGGTAAAGTGTCAGTCGGTATGCTCTGTAAGGAAGAGTGGTGTGTTGTTGAGATCAGGGTTTACCATTACCACCAGATGCCTGATTAACATTACTCATACATGTCAATTTTAATTTCTCTAATTCAAACTCATGTTCTCTTATTGCTTTTCTCTCTTCAGCTTCTCTATCTAATCTTCTCTGTTCTGCAGCAGCTTCTAATTTTTTCTGTTCTGCAGCAGCAGCAACTTCTAATTTTTTCTGTTCTGCAGCAGCAGCAACTTCTAATTTTTTCTGTTCTGCAGCAGCTTCTAATTTCTTCTGTTCTGCAGCAACTTCTAATTTTTTCTGCTCTGCATCAGCTTCTAATTTCTTCTGTTCTGCCTCAAATCTCCTTTCCTCCACTTGCATCTGCAATTTCTTTAGTTCAGCAGCAGTATCAGCTTCTTTTTCTAATCTTTTTTCTTCAGCCAGAGCTTTTTTTTCTTCAGCAGCAGCTTCTCTTTCTAATCTTTTTTCTTCAGCCAGAGCTTTTTTTTCTTCTATTTGAAGTTTTCTCTCCTCAGCCGCAGCTTTTTTTTCCTCAGCAGCAGCTTTTCTTTATTCAACAGCAGCAGCAGTTTTTTTCTCTTCTGCAGCTAATGCTTTGTCATATTGAGCAACAGTCCATTGTTCTAAGTCTTTTCCAGTCTTATCAAGAGATTTTCCTTGTGCAATGAAATAATCTAATGTAGACATATTGTCTTCTTAAATCAGAAACCTGAAAAAGTAAATAAATTACCCTATTTCGTTTTAATGGGAGACAAGTCTATACCATAGACTTAGTCTTAGTCCAAACTTGTATGGTTTATAATAACCAATGATAACTTGAGTACCTGTGAACAACAATAACTGTATCTCAAATACTGTGGGGACAAGCCTTACAAAGGTCTTGTATACCTCAATGTAATCAAAGATCACTTGAGTACCTGTGGAAAAAAATATTTCCCTTTACCAATCACTTTGGGAGACAAGCCTTACAAAGGTCTTGTACATTTTGTTTTATAACAATAACAATCATAAAGTACTGATCTGTACTATACTATCAGTGTATACCACTATACATCATATGTCAACTAAAGACATTACAAAGGACAAACAAGAAAAGACAATATGAACACATTTGCAGAGATCAAATTAAATTAAATAGGAGAAATGAAAAAAATGATCACAGAAACCGTGATGATAACTGCCATAATATAACAAGACAAATAACGCCACAGTGTATAAACATAAGGGTGTAAAAAACTGAAATGAAAGGAAAGATGAGACCTACAATTATACAAACAAATCAAACAAAACTAAGGAACACAAAATTATTAACAAAAACAACGAAGAAAAGAACACCTCATCACAACTAACAGAAATAGCAGCAAATTGTTGCTAACAAATTTCCAATTAAGAAAATGTGTACCTATAGAATACTAGTCCAGACCAATGTCACTCGGCACACCTTGTACTAGTCACACAGAACATAAACTAATTTAATACATAACAAATAACATGTAAGCATAAATAGCATATAGCATACAATATAATTTATGTCATGAATGGAATGTGTTGCAGGTATAGTGTTGTAAAGCAGGCACAGTTTATTTTAATACTAATAACTTGCCACTTTATTCAGTAATAGATTTAATTTTAAACTATTACACTGTCAATTTTTCTCTGTTGAGCATATGAAGATCCAACGATGAACTATGCACTTTATGTTCAACAACACTGTGATTCTTCTGTACGTTGAGAAATGTCAACAATACTGCTCCAGATATTTTCTACACTTGATACCACTGTCCTGTGTAATACTGTCTGTACAGCGAAAAAACTGTCAACAAGCGCTGACCTAGATACAGCATCCTATCGGTAATACAGGTCAAGCTGACATCGACTGTATAGCTGTCCTACTGGTGTTGATGTGGTCAAACAAATGTTCTTTTAGCTGTAAACTGTGATTCTCAACACAAAACTGCGTAAGCTGGACCCAGGAATCTGGCTCGCCACTGTAAAGTTTCTTTCCTTCTTTCCACTCGGTAAAGTGTCAGTCGGTATGCTCTGTAAGGAAGAGTGGTGTGTTGTTGAGATCAGGCATGCTCCAGTCTACCCAGCTGTAAATGGGTAACTCACCCTAGTCCTGAGTTAGGGAAGGCAAAGGCTCCAGGGGAAGCAGGCCCTAAACTTGGTCACTTCAACCGACGCAGGATGGTGTATGTATGAAGTAGAAGTGTAGAGTGTGATTACCGCGAATGGTGTACTGTTCGTGTGCTGACCAATATAACCACTCATACACTTGTGTCTACAAGGCACCAATGCAGACTGCTGGAATCTTTGTTTACTCAATTTATTCAGACGTACACACTGGGACATACGAGTACATCATGGTATGTTGACATATCAATTTGTAGGTATACATAGCAGATCTGAAGTCATGACACATGCAGAAATAATGGGCAGTACATCAAAAGTTCAATGTCATGATATATTATGGCCGCATCCCCCTATCTGACTAAACGCGTCAGTGAAGGCAGATCGATAAATAACTAAAGTTACTTGACGTCCATAGTTTGTAGTATATATTATGAAACCACGAAAGGGGGTTTCTAGCAAGATTGAGATCTCCCGGTCACTGTCCGATAATAGGATAAATAATCTGTTCTCTTGGCAGTGATCAAAAACATATGATGACCGAAATCTAACATGGCTGCCTCCCTGAGTTGTCGTTCACTCATTCATAGGAAGGAGAATATAAGCCAGAGTTAATTTATAATGGGTATATAAAATATTTCATAAATGTTTCCATACAGCTCTACGGTGATCAGGTTAATTCACGTAGCCATAACCGCTGTAGGAAAGTCTGTCATCTTTGTCGATACAAAACACGACCCTAGCGATACGAAGCACAATGTTCCATCTAGGTCGAATCGACATGAGATCATCAAAATAGGGTCTGGCAATACATGGAGTCCGAATTATACATTGTACCGTACCTTAGGAGAGTCTCTAACATAAACTATAGTAGAGATGCCATCTCCTTTAGAAGAAAACCACTTCATGCATCATATTTCCTTAAGAATCTACCAGCCCTTTGAAAAGTGCGTACCCACCATTATCACGGTACATCGGAACTCATCACGACTTGTCAAGACAACTCATACTTCCGCTAGACCGGAATAACAAGAATCTAGTCCCTCCTACCCATCCAAAATATACAATATAGGACTGATTCTACTTGTACTAATAATATGTAATACATATGAATTCAGGCCATAAACACAATAAGCAAATTAATATATTTTCTGGCCCTAAAAAATAAGTACAACCGTAAGCGCAATATCCTTGCGCCGGATCAATATCCAGAACGATTACTCCTATAATCAAAAGTGTGAATCAAACATGGATTCTCTCGCTTTTACCATAGACAGCATTTTCATACACAAATGAATGAATGTCTATATTTTTTTCATATTAAATAGCCATATCGATTTTTGTAATATGTGCGTCAAAATATGCACGCAACAGTGGCATCAAAACAAATGATTAGCACCTTTGTGCATTCACATGAGTTACTAAAGTCAGAGTGGCTAAGAGGTATGGCATCCGCCTCGAATTCTAGAGGTACCAGGTTCAATTCCCAGTTGAGGGAACATAATTTATGGACATTTTTTTTTTTCAGAACCAATGATAATATCATACTTCCCCCTGGTCTCCTGGGTAGTGAGATTGGATGCCGTTTGCAAGTTGCACATGTTAAAAATCCCACGGCAGTTGGAAAACGTAAAGAGTAGTTTGTAAGGCCGCTGCCCTGGCAAAATTTAAACATTAGAAATCTACCCACCACAAAAATAGTTAAAGAATGTGTGATTCCCATATATACACATTTGGATTCTCACCGGTGTTATGGAGTTCATGCACTGTGCTGAGATCCTCCTTGTGTGATCTAAGGGAGGAGATTTGAGCACTGATGGAGTTGTCCATGTGCAATGAAGATAGTCCTTAAAACCAAACCAAAGAAAATTCTCATTCATATTTCTTATTCCTGGATTCCCTTAGCTCCTAACTGACAAAGCAGTCAGTGGCAATCGCACCTAGTGGCATCTTGTGGGGCAGCCACAAACTGTACCCATTTTGCTCAGTCAGTGGCCATCCTTCGTGATGTGCCCCAACTCTGGTTCATCCTTTGCATCTCAGCCTCCACTGTTCTGTACCAGGTTGTCTTTGGTCTGCCTCTCTTTCGCCGTCCTTCTGGGGTCCATAGCATAGCAGTTTTGGTGATGGTGTTTATTCATACTTGCAGTCATCATAATCCTCATCATTTTTCCTGTTCGTTCCTTACAGAGCATTGAACCACAACTGCAGCAGGTCCCCTTGCTGGAAGCCTGCACCAAATGTTCACTTGCTTTTGTAGTAGTGGTTTCTGTAGCAATTCTTCTTCTTCTTCGTACACTCTCAGACGTCCACTTGAATGTTCTCAAAGACAGCAGTAGTCAGTTTGAGGCTATTTGAATCATCGTAAAGCTTTTCCGCGAAAGGAACTGGCACTTTCTCTGTACCGCAGATAAGGGGCAACTTTGAAGCAGATGTTCAGCAGTCATTTTATCAGTGCCACAGTTACACTGATCGGTAGTTTCTATCTTTCTTGTTGAATAGATGGTATCTCAATCTGTTGTGGCTTGTGCGGAGTCTGAAGATTACCACTTGTTATCTTCTGTTGAGCAGGTAGTAAGCATCATTCTGTGTGTGACCTGGATGTTCTACATTCCATTTGTTTCTGTATCAGATTCTGATAAAACTCTTTGCCTCCTCGAAAGTTATGCTTGCATCAGGCTGAGGTAGATGTGAACCTTCTTTTGCCATTCTGTCAGCCTCTTCATTGCCGGTGATGTTACAGTGAGGTGGGATCCATTGGATCACCACACTTTTGAATCGTTGACAAAGTTTGTGGAGCAATTCATTCTACATGATGGGTTACCTCACATCAGTCACCTTGTGTGACATGCCTGAGGAAGCATCATTAGTACTGTTCTGATACTTGCAGTCGAGAGACTGGTAATAATAATATAATAAGAGACTGGTAGGACATATATATTCTCTGTATCAATTAATATTGCTTACATTCTTAAAATGATGAAGACGTGGAATGAACTTAAGCTGATGGCACATGACAGGAGGAATTGTTGAAGGCCTATGGTCCGTGCGGAGCTAAAGGGGGTTCTTTTCTTCTTCTTTGTTCGTCCTGAAAAGGACGTTGGTTGCGTTGTGTCCGTTTGCAGCGAAGCTACGATATTTGCGCCTTTCGGCCGTGTTCTTTGATGTCATACAAATAACTCGCCGGCGCTATTAGGGTTAGGATTAAGGTTTAGTGTTAGCTTTAGGATTCATAAACCTAACCATTACCCATTTTTAATGCGTCTTTATGAGTTCTTTTTAAGGCCCTATTTAAGGACGGCCTACTGTTAGGCCCTATCCATTTCAGCCCACAATTTGAAGACGATCAATCTATCGGTAGATGTAATTTTACAATCTTAACTGAGCACGATTTCAATTATATGTCTACAGAATATTAGCTTATAACTGTAATTTAACTTGAAGTAAAGGTGTGAGTTGCAAAGCATTTTAAATTTATAAGTGTTGTAATATTTAGATGATTTTTTTTTCCTGACCTGCAAGATTGGGACAAAGTTCATTCTCGAAGATTTTGCTTACTTTCAGAGGTTATAGCCCTTGTTTGTGGGCGGTGCTCTGTGACAAAAGTCACCACAAGAATAAAAATTGGTACTACTAAATGGTTCATTTTATTGTTTATTTATTTGTTTGTTTGTTTGTTTTTTTTCATTGATTTCAATAGTCCTTTTTATAATGGGAAAACCTTCTCAGTGTCCCTGGTAAAATCTACTCTAGAATCATAGAGCAGAGACTCCGACGCCTAGCTATCAAGACCTAATCTTCACACTCAGACAACTGAGTGGGACCAAAAGACGCAGCAATAGTGAACGCAGTAAGCGACTCATAGCTTGACTGCTTGCGTCAGGACCAGCGAACCAGAGCTGGTCAAGACCGCACTCCACCTCCACGTGGTGGTCCTGGAAACAGTCTGCAGCAGTGCAGTCTGGCTGAGCGAGTGCGGATCGAAATGGGAAGGCAAACCCGGTCCCTAAAAAATGCCGTGCAGAAGTCGGATGTGTCGACCGAAAGGTGCAGATATCACAGCTTAGGCGCAAACAGACACAACGCAACCACCGTCCTTTTCAGGGCGAACGAGGAAGAAGAAGAAGACAGCTGAGTGAAAAGGCCCTTGAGTATAAGAGTGGAAGATGGCTGTATACCGCTCCACCTATGTCCCAGTCTTGACATATGGATGCGAGTCATGGGCAATGACTACAACCCACAAAAGCCAGATCCAAACCTCAGAAATGAGGTATCTGAGGAAGGTGGTTGAAGTAACAAGAAGAGACATGGTACGCAACCAGACGATACGTCAAGGCCTTAAATCCCACCCCCTGCAGACCCAAGTAGAACAGTCCCAACTAAGATGGTTTGGCCATGTCTGCAGAATGGGAGAAGATCGGATACCACGACAAGCATGGGAAACAAAGAGCCAAGGATCCAGACCCCGAGGACGACCCAGAGTCCGCTGGGAGGACAACATTAGACAATCTTTGAAGGACCGAGGACTAGAATGGAACCAGGCCAGGAGGAAGACAGCCGATAGGATAGTCTGGCGCTCTCTCTTCCAAACCTCTACACCTCACGGTAGAAGGGGAACGACTAAGTAAGTAAGTAAGAGTGTAAGAGTGAGATGCATCTTTGTTTCATAGATCTGGAAAAGGCGTTTGACAGGGTCCCCTGGAGCAAACTTTGGGACTGTTTTTGGCAAGGAAGAATATTCCAGCACCTCTGATTCATGCTATACAGAGCTTCTACAAGTCTTGCAGAAATTATGTGAGGACAGTAAACCATAAGTCAGAAGAGTTCAGGACCACCACTGGTGTAAGACAAGGTGATATCCTATCACCTTACCTCTTCATACTCCTTATGGACGATGTCATCAAGGCATGTAAGGAGAGAACAAGAAAGTATTCAGTGGGGTACTGGAAGATGAGACAGGTCTATATTTCAGAGCTGGCATTTGCTGATGATGTTGCACTGATTGCTAAATCAGAGGCACATCTCCAATCCAACCTGCAAGTCTGGAAGGAAGAGCTGGAGAAAAGAGGGATGGTCATAAGCAGCTCTAAAACAAAATCCATGGTGATATCACGAGAAGAAAGAAGACATCAGATTAAGCTGGGAGAACAGGTCCTGAAGCAGGTCGACCACTTTAAATACCTCGGAGCTATTATAGACCGAAAGGGAGGCATCAAAGAAGAGTTGGCCACTCGAAAAGCAGCAGCTGGGAGACTTTTTCAGGCCATAAATCGAGGATTCCTCAGCAAGAAAGAGGTTGGTAAGAAAACGAAGATGGCTGTATACCGCTCCACCTATGTCCCAGTCTTGACATATGGATGCGAGTCATGGGCAATGACTACAACCCATAAAAGCCAGATCCAAACCTCAGAAATGAGGTATCTGAGGAAGGTGGTTGAAGTAACAAGAAGAGACATGGTACGCAACCAGACGATACGTCAAGGCCTTAAATCCTACCCCCTGCAGACCCAAGTAGAACAGTCCCAATTAAGATGGTTTGGCCATGTCTGCAGAATGGGAGAAGATCGGATACCACGACAAGCATGGGAAACAAAGAGCCAAGGATCCAGACCCCGAGGACGACCCAGAGTCCACTGGGAGGACAACATTAGACAATCTTTGAAGGACCGAGGACTAGAATGGAACCAGGCCAGGAGGAAGACAGCCGATAGGATAGTCTGGCGCTCTCTCTTCCAAACCTCTACACCTCACGGTAGAAGGGGAACGACTAAGTAAGTAATAATGGGAAAATCTGTGAATTTCATACTTTTATCAACATAACTGTGCAACAAGGCATGATATTCCGTGTGTCAAAATAACTAGTTCTTGACCCTGCGTTAAGTTTAATTTGTATGTCACTCAATGACGCGTATTACGAAAATTCCCAAATAACTCTCGCTCCCCCCCCCCCCCCCTCTCTCTCTCTCTCTCTCTCTCGGCGCCCCCCCCCCCCTTTTTTTTCCTCCCATGTGTGTGAGTGTGTATGTTTAAAAATTGAGAATTTAGACCCCCTTTTTTTTTAAAATGAAGACGTAATACAGCAATGGTTTTAGAACAGCGGTATGCAACCCAGAATTGTGGGATTCTACTCTAGAAACAATGGGTTCTCAAGTGAACTGCTTTAATAAAATCATGGGTGCAGAGCTATGTGGAAAATCAGTGTCAATTTAAGAATGAAAAGTTTTGACATTTATGTCAATATTAGCTTTCTTGGCTATTAAAGCACCCGTGTGTTACCGGGGCCCGAAAGGAGAGCAAAGAATAGTAACACTGTACCCTATAACGCATGCCGTAAAAACGACTAAGGAGGGTTGGCAAGGAGCTAGTTATCCCATCCCGTAAAAAAAACTTGTTACCACAAAAACCTTCAACAAACATTATGGATAACTCAAATATAGAATATAAGTCAACTCAGCGGCCCAAGACAGAAGAAGGTCCTCTGGAAAGGACGCGAATGAAGCAGCCCAGAGAAAGCCGAAAGGAGAATGGGTTGTGGAAAATGATGAAGAAAACGTGGAAAGAATTTGAACTGATGGCACGTGATAGGAGGACTTGGCGTGTGCTTGTTGAAGGCCTATACTCCTTGGGGAGCTAATGGGCATTGATTGGTTGACAATTAATAAAGTTATGGCTGCCTTTTACGGGAAACAAACGCATTTCTCGTTCTTCTCACTTAAAAAAGGGCGATTAGTATTGTTCTGATTCACTGTATATATTTTTTTCCCCTATTTTGTTGTACTGATTCTTGTGTAATTGTAACTTATAATGTTTACACACAGACAAATGTAGAAATAATTCCATAACATAATTCCCCTCTATCGCTTAATAACCGCAGCATAGAAAACAAAGCGTAAAAAATGTGCGTGGTAAGCCCACCCCATCCCCCCCACCCCATCCCAAGACAAAAACACCCTCAGGCAGAGACGTTAAAACTATCCTAATTCAAACAATAAATAATAAAGGAAACCTGAGTCCTGTGAGTAGAACATAAATAAATAAATTTAATTAACAGGAACCCGCTAGATAGAAACGCGGACACTAGACAACAGAAAACAAATACTGTATAAGTGATAGGCTTACCAGGAATCGAACTTTGCTGTGAAAGTAAATCGTGAAAAGACACACAGCCAATTTAGCACTGTAGAATGTTAATATACTCCTCGGTAGCATATTTTTCGCCAGGAGTAACCGAGAGGCGACCTGCTTGGCGCGGACGTTTTACGAGGCGACGTCCGAGCTCGTATATCTTAAGTTGTATTAGTGTCATGGCATCATGAGTAGTGGGGGGTTGTGATGACTTTCTTTCATCCCGGTAGTTATCCTCTTTTTCCATGCGGGATGTGCAAGGCATGATGGGCACTGTACCATCATCGGTGGGGAAGTATTATTTTCCCTTGTTGTCCTGTTTGCCTGATGTTTGTCCTACCGCCTGGGGGTAGATATCTTCAATACCATGTGCACCACCTCAGTGGGGTTCACCGTTGTGCAGTCCCCGCCACCAGATGACCGCTGTTTTCTGGAAACATCCATAATTTGTCAGCTATTTAGTCAGCACTAGCGCTTCTAGTTGGTCAAAAGGATCGTCACGTCGTGCACCCTGGTGCCTTCACTATGAGATTCTGTGGATTGTTTGTAGCTGTGCTAGTCCAAGTTGGAGGCCAGTCACAGGTAAAAGCAAGGCTTTGCAAGGGGGCTCAACATAGTTTGGCCAGTCGGTCGAGACTGTTACGGGGGGATGGCCGCCACTGTCTTTGTGGCTTCAGGGAGCGATATGTCAAGCTTGGAAGGTCAAGGTGGACCAGTGAGTTTGAGCCACTGGTTCAGTTCTCCAGTGCGACTGCTCTTGCCCAAAGGTGCTACCACTCGTGGCCTCCGCAGATCCCCCATACATGGTTTAATACATACTAGTATTAAAATTTTCTTACTTCATTAGTTTACCACTGAGTATATTAGTTTTTTTGACTAGTGATTGGAATGTAAAACTGTTATTTGCATATCTTTTTAACTTTGCATTTATTTGCAGATAACGTTTATTTAGTATTTATATTATATATTATGTAATAAATTTTTGTAATGTTGCTGTTATTAATATTTTTGACATTAGTATGTTTCTTCCTACTTTTGATTATAGTGAGTGGAATAATTTTATACATTCTATTTTTTTCATCACTAATGATTAAACTGGTGCTAATATTATTTTTATAATTTTATAAACACATCTCACTAACATGTAACACATGCGCTTCTGACAAACAGGTAACACCCACACATCTTGCCCACAAGTAACAGCCACACCTCTCACTAACAAACAGCCCCCAAACATCTCACTACTGCATAACAGCCACACATTTTGCTAACAAATAACACCCACACCTCTTACAAACAAGCAAAACCCACACATCTCACTTTCTTCAGCATGGGGTATCTGGCACCACGCACAACCCTCCTTAGTTGATTTTTACGACATGCATGGTAGGAAACAGTGTTACTATTCTGTGCTCCCCTTACGGGCCCCAGGTAACACACAGGTGCATACATCTCTCTAACTTCCAAAATCATCCACATCTCACTAACAAGTAACACCTACACACCTCACTAACACAGTTTACATAATCTCTTGAACATACAGCACACATACCTCCCCACAAGTTACACTTACTTACTTAGTCGTTCCCCTTCTACCGTGAGGTGTAGAGGTTTGGAAGAGAGAGCGCCAGACTATTCTATCGGCTGTCTTCCTCCTGGCCTGGTTCCATTCTAGTCCTCGGTCCTTCAAAGATTGTCTAATGTTGTCCTCCCAGCGGACTCTGGGTCGTCCTCGGGTGTAGTGGATTTTGATGGTATTGTATGGTTGATGTTACCTAGTGTGATGTATGAGGTCAGCTGTGAAGGCTCCTGAGATAAATGTAGATGTTAACTACAGAAGGCCCTTCTTACTACCACTTACGACCTCACACATATCTTTTTTTTTCCTAATGAATGTGGCTACGTTAAAAGTCTAGGGTACTGATATGTAATGTGTTGTGGTAGATTACACACACACACACACAGATATTTAATAAGTCTAATAATATTAATAAACTTTATAACACACTGAACTAACTCAGGCTGTTTTAGTTTTAAAATTTTAAATCTTTTGATAAATTTATTTGTTCTGAACCAAATGTTTGTTGGTCAGAACATATGAAATATTATGGAATTATAAATGGAATGCATAATTGTATGACATAATAAAATGGAAAATGTGTACCTAATTATTTCAAATGACTGGTTAATAATAATTATATTAAGATAGTCCCAGGAGAACTTATTACTAGATATGCTGTTGGGGTGGTGTCATCACTCCCACTCTGTGACTACCAAAACATTGTCCATTTACTGATGGGAGGAATACCAGTTTTATTTCCCAAAATGGTATGTTCTAGTTGATGGTAATATAGTTGGTGAGTAAGTTAGTAAATTAGTAGGTGAATGTCCAGCAGGCCAGACGCTCACGTATCTTGACTGAGTAGTTCTGGTGCTGGAATCTGGTGGCCCACTCCTCTCCGAATCTGGAGTACAACGTTAGACTTCACTGACACCAATCTTAGTCTGCACAGGCACACTCTTGTGTAGTCTTATAACAGCATTTGACACCACTTCGGTGTCAAATAGAAACTCACAATTCTGAAACAAAAGTATTGGGTCATGTGTCAGAACTCTACCTCCTGAGCCACTTCTGCACACAACACGACACCACAACACCACACAGAATGGGTCAGATCTCTCTGACCACACAGCACATCTTACCTAGTTGTTTTCACATAGTACTAGTTCCCCAAGACTACATTGCATCTGAGATATGTTCAATAGCTTCCTGCTATTGAATAAGATAGGTGATATGTTCCACTGATCTCAACACCAGATCCTTTTTCATAGTTTTATTTAGGCGTTCCTATATATTTTCTTTGTATGTATGTCTCTAGACCCTGAACTTGGGCTGGGGACCTAGAGCGAACACTTACTTGTCGTAATCATTTTTTATGATATGGCAGTATCAATCACTTGAATTATTAAAATATACAGAATAAATACTGTTCATTCTTACCAGAATTCAGAATTGAGAACACAGTTAAATTTGCTAGCAAAACTCAGCTGAGCTGCTGGCTGTATGATGGCGTCCCACTATATATTTGTATTCTTCTGGAATCAACACCACTATTAATTTAAACTGCGTCTCTGAACAGACTTATGTCAAATGGCAAAATTTCACCTCTCTGTCCCGCTACTATAAAATACGTTGACCAATCGCCGACTTCCCCCCTAACTTTCAAATCTACAACCAAAAGTCACTTCAGTCAGATCTCAGTCAAGTATGTATTACGGTCTGTTAGTCCGTCTGTCTCTACTTGTTTTTTTCATAAAAAACACGCTTGGTTCTACATGCATTTCCTACACGAATCTGCCTCCTAAGTTATTTTTAGCTACAATTCTCCACCATTTCCCCTCTCTTTAATTACAGCTCGATTTTTACGTTTGCATGCTCAAGGCCAAAATTTTTGAAACTTTAGTGACATTGTTTAACAGTGCAGTCGCTCGTCTGATATGAACAATACAGTCTTTTGTCAATATCTTCCTTATTATCTATCCGTCTGTATAATTGAAAGCATATTATTTCTCTGCTCAAGATGGGCTATCTGATACAGAGTAAATATTATCAAAGGGAAGTGATCTTGAAAATGTTAAGCAAATAGATTCGATTACGGGTTACGTTGCTTGGTTAAGCTGATGTTAAGTTAAAATTGTGTTAGGGGAATTCCCTCGTATGATCGAGAAGTTTCCAAGTCGGTAAGCGGGGCGAACACTGGTCAGTTCAAATCGCGGAGATGTTTTTTTTCTCTGAACTGTCTTGAGCTGTGAGTAAGCTCGTGTGACTAGCCCATGCAATTATCGAGACTGAGTTGTGTTTTTTAAACAACCGAGTCTCGTGTCTTTTTTGGGCGGATCTAGTGTGTGAACTAAGAGCAGTCTGTTTTTGGGTACCGACGGGAGAGGTCGGTCCTACAGTGTGTGTTTTGAGTATGCCTGCACAGTGCAAAAGTTATAGAGGCCATTATTTGTGTAGGCCTATAATTCCTGAGTTTATTGGAGAATTATATTTGTGAGTATTTTGAAGAGGTAAGGATCCATGAGGGCGAGATTACTGCAGACTGCCAGGGAGTGCAGTCTTGCGAGAAATTGCCGCGAGTATTCACTATTGATGTTAGAAGCATCGTTTGAGGCCATTTATTATTGTCAGCACGGCGAGGATGACCGTTTGCTGGGAAAAGGATCCATTGTCTATTTATTATAATGCTGATGTTAGAAGCATCGTTTGAGGCCATTTATTATTGTCAGCACGGCGAGGATGACCGTTTGCTGAGAGGATCCATAGTTATATTGGAGCGCCAATGTTGAGAGCGTCTTTGATGAAGCATATTTAAGGAGGCCATTATTTATTACATTAGCACGGTGATGCCGACCGTTGCTGAGAGGATCTAGTGTTGATGTTGTAGAGCGCTAATGATTATGAGAAGTGGAGGTGTGACTATAGTACTTTCTTGTTGTGAGTTATGTTTGACTATGTGTAGCCTATTTCATATGAACGTATTGTGACAATAAACTATGTTATATGTCACCTGCAGTTCCACGACTTGTACGTGCGTATCTGTGGCGTGTGAATGTACCCACGCACACTCACTACAACATTTAACACGGTAGGAGAACAGTAGGCGTGACGGTAGTAACGCATGACCATAAATAGCCTGGGTGGCGGAAATCTAGGTCAACAAACAGATTGAATTCACTAACAGTATCTCGTGTGTAGCAGTGGTATGTTAGTCTTACAGAATTTGATATTTAGACATTCGCGTGATAAGAATTACTGTTCTGCTCTGTGTGGGCGTATGAACAGTGTAACCATTAAGGTAACACCCATCACCATTTATTCAATCTCTAAGACCAGTCATCAGTTATAATATTTAATAATTTATCAGTAACTTTCAAAGTAATCGTCAACAGCATAAAAACTCACGGTAGAATATAACAGTGGAAGTATTTGGTATGGGAATATTATCACTATCAAACTAGCTAGGTTTTATTTTCATAACTCTATTATTAAGAAAAAACATATTTTTTCTCAAGTTTAGTTTTTTGAAATTTGTTCGAGAACCTTCTCTCATGTGTTTTGCCGCGGCATTCAAATAACAATCAAGTATCGTAAAAGTCCAAGAAATGACTGTTTCTGACACGAGCTAAAGTCGTTTTTTTGTCCATTTCCTTACCCTCTGTCAACTTGTGACGTGAATTTTTTCTTTTACTACCAATTGCGTCTTTTAGCCTTGCGATCTTCAAACACGTGTTCAGTCATATTTTTCCTTTTGGTGTCCTCCGTTCTCTCCCGTCTACAAAGGGTAAACGTTTCGTCTGCACGTCTAACTCGTTAGTTTTAAATGGCGGTGGGAAAGGCTGGCATGGGCGAGCATGTCTCCTAGTATCTTACGCATTATTTTTAACCCTACATTTTATTGTTAAATTTGGAGATATTTTAACGTTGTATCATGGTAAATTCATCACATCGGGGTCTGGATCCTTGGCTCTTTGTTTCCCATGCTTGTCGTGGTAGCCGATCTTCTCCCATTCTGCAGACATGGCCAAACCATCTTAGTTGGGACTGTCCTACTTGGGTCTGTAGGGGGTGGCATTTTAGGCCTTGACGTATCGTCTGGTTGCGTACCATGTCTCTTCTTGTTACTTCAACCACCTTCCTCAGATACCTCATTTCTGAGGTTTGGATCTGGCTTTTATGGGTTGTAGTCATTGCCCATGACTCGCATCCATATGTCAAGACTGGGACATAGGTGGAGCGGTATACAGCCATCTTCGTTTTCTTACCAACCTCTCTCTTGCTGAGGAATCCTCGATGTATGGCCTGAAAAAGTCTCCCAGCTGCTGCTTTTCGAGTGGCCAACTCTTCTTTGATGCCTCCCTTTCGGTCTATAATAGCTCCGAGGTATTTAAAGTGGTCGACCTGCTCCAGGACCTGTTCTCCCAGCTTAATCTGATGTCTTCTTTCTTCTCGTGATATCACCATGGATTTTGTTTTAGAGCTGCTTATGACCATCCCTCTCTTCTCCAGCTCTTCCTTCCAGACTTGCAGGTTGGATTGGAGATGTGCCTCTGATTTAGCAATCAGGGCAACATCATCAGCAAATGCCAGCTCTGAAATATAGACCTGTCTCATCTTCCAGTACCCCACTGAATACTTTCTTGTTCTTTCCTTACATGCCTTGATGACATCGTCCATAAGGAGTATGAAGAGGTAAGGTGATAGGATATCACCTTGTCTTACACCAGTGGTGGTCCTGAACTCTTCTGACTTATGGTTTGCTGTCCTCACATAATTTCTGCAAGACTTGTAGAAGCTCTGTATAGCATGAATCAGAGGTGCTGGAATATTCTTCCTTGCCAAACAGTCCCAAAGTTTGCTCCAAGGGACCCTGTCAAACGCCTTTTCCAGATCTATGAAACAAAGATGGATCTCACTCTTATACTCAAGGGCCTTTTCACTCAGCTGTCTGAGTGTGAAGATTAGGTCTTGAGTACTTCGGTTTGCTCGGAATCCCACAAGTTACACACACACATCAATGTTTTTTTTACAGAAATAGGTGGAGAGCAGATTAGCATCAGATCAGCTTCATTTGCTTCCACTCATCCACCATTTTGGGAGTCTATCTCATTAAACATATTCTTTAGCTATAATTATAGTAATTATTGTAATTATTTATTTTCAACTTTTTCGTTTGTTTTTAGTCTTTTTGATTAGTGGTTGAAATTGAAAACTGTTATTTGCAGATAATTTTATCTTTCCATTTATTTGCAGATAATGTTTATTTAGTATTTATATTGTATATTATGTAATAAATTTTTTTAAATGTTACTGTTATTAATAATTTTGACATTAGTATGCTTCTTCCTACTATTGATTATAGTGTGTTGGATAATTTTGGAAGTACAATTTTTTCCTCACTAATGATTCAAACTGGTGCTATTATTATTTTTATAATTTTATTAACACATCTCAATAACATGTAACACCCACACATCTCATGAACATGTAACAATCCACATCTCACGAATATGTATATTGACACATCTCACAAAAATATAAAACACATGTCTCACTAACATGTAACACAAACATCTTACAAACATGTAACACCCACACAATTAACTAAAATCTAACACCTACATGTCTCACTAATGAGTAACAACCGCACATCTCAGTAAACATGTAACAATCACACTTCTCACTAACATGTAACCCTCATACATCCCTCTAGCACAGAGGTTTTCAAACTGTGCGTCTAACCCTCGGCTAAGGGCGTCGCGGTGGCTTGGGAAAAGTGTTGGGCTCGATATTATGAGCCAAGGTCCATCAATAAATATAGATCTTCGTAGTATAGAGAGGAGCCGTGGTGATTTATGCACAGGTCAAGGGAGCCGCGGACCAAAAAAGTTTGAAAACCTCTGCTCTAGCATATAATTCACACACATCTCACATACATGTAACACCCATACACCTCACTAACATGTAACATGCCCACACATCCAACCAACATGTAACTACCATACATCTCACAAACAAAAGCCACACATCTCACTAACAGGTAACACCCAAACATCTCACTAACATCCAACATCCACATCTCACCAACATGTAACACCTATACATCTCATTACCATGTAACACCTGAAAATCTCACTAACATGTAACGCCTGAACATTTCACTAACATGTAACATCCATACCTCTCATTAACAAGTAATACCCACACATCTCACTAACATGTAACACATACACTTCTGACAAACAAGTAACACCCACACATCTTGCTTACAAGCAGCACCCACACCTCTTACTAACAAGCAGCACCCACATTTCTCACTTACAAGCAGCACCCACACATCTCACTTTCTTCAGCATGGGGTATCTGGCCCCATGCACAACCCTCCTTAGTCGATTTTTACGACATGCATGGTAGGAAACAGTGTTACTATTCTGTGTTCCCCCAATGTGCCATTGTAACACACAGGTGCATACATCTCTCTGGCATCCACATCTCACTAACAAGTAACATCAACACTTTAAACTACACACTTCACTAAAATATAGCTTACATAATCTCTCGAACATACAGCACACATACCTCTCCAAGACATTACACACACACACATCAATTAGTTTTTTTAAGAAATGGGTGGAGAGCAGATAAGCATCAAATCAGCTTCATTTGCCTCCGCTCATCCATCATTTTGGGAGAGTCTATCTCATTAAAAAACATTCTTTAGCTATAATTATAGTAATCATTGTAAATCTTTATTTTCAACTTTTTTTTTAAGAACATTTATTTTGCATATCAATATATACATGGTTTATTACATACTAGTATTATAATTTTCTTACTTCATTAGGTTATCACTGAGTATATTAGTCTTTTTGACTAGTAATTGGAATGTAAAATTGTTATTTGCACATCTATTTATCTTTGCATTTATTTGCAGATAACATTTATTTAGTATTTATATTATATATTATGTAATAATTATTTTAATGTTGATGTTATTAATACTATTGATATTAGTAAATTTCTCTTAATATTGTTTATAATGTTTCAAATAATTTTGGAAGTCCTATTTTTCCACTCTAATGATTAGAACTGGTGTTTACATTACTTATATAATTTTACTAAACATTTCTCATTAACATATAACACCCATCACATCTCACTTACATGTAACACCCACACATCTCACTTGTTACACCCACACATCTCACTAACATGTAACACCCAGACATCTCACTTACATGTAACACCCACACATCTCCTGCATTTAACACCCACACATCTCACATGTAACACCCACACATCTCACTAACATGTAACACCCACACATCTCACTAACTTGTATCACCCACATATCTTACTGAATGTAACACTCACACAAAGCTAACATGAAATACCCATCTCACTTACACACATCTTACACACACCTCTCTAGCAATTAACACACACACACACATCTCCGTATATTTTTAAAGAAATGGGAGGAGAGAGCAATAGCATTAGATGAGCTTTATTTGCCTCCACTCATCAACCATTTCAAGACAGATCTACTCTTTTGTTATAATTAGGGTATTCATTATAATTTTTATTTTCAACTTTTGTTACATTTACAAATAAAGTTACTTAAAAATGATAGGACATGCAGTGAGTGATATATATTAGGCTCCGATTTTAGTTGCTCCATTGATTTATCCTTGAGATTTTACAGTTTATATGATTAGTGTTTGGACTTTGAAACTGTATTTTGTACATCTATTTATCTACTGTATCCACTTGCTGATAACGTTTATTTAGTATATATTATTATTTATTTAATATTATATCTTTTTTATGTTGCTGTGATTGTTTCCTTTGTTTATTGTATTTCCTCCTACTGTTACTTATAGTGTTAGAAATATTTTAGCAGGTCCTTTTTTTCCTTTCTAATGATTAAAGCTGGCATTAAGTTAATACTTTTTTAATAATTTTACTTATACATATGATTAACTCACAAATTAGTAACACCCATACATCTCACTAACATGTAACACCCACACATCTCACTTTCTGCAGCATGAGGTAACAGGCCCCATGCCAAATCCTCCTTAGTCAGTTTTTACGACATGCATGGTAGGAAACAGTGTTACTATTCTTTACTCCCATTTCTGGCCCCGGTAACACACGGATGCACACATCTCACTAACATGTAACAATCACACATCTCACTAACAAGTAACATCCAACCACCTCACTAACATAAAACACCCACACATCTCACTAATAAGCAACAATAACACATCTCACTTACATTAACACCCACACATGAGTTGCTTGTTAGTATGATGTTGGGGCATTACATAGTATGCACATGTGTGCGTGTTACATCTGATGAGATGTTTGGATGTTACTTGTTAGTGTATGGATGTTACTTGTTAGGGAGATATGTGTGTATTGCATGTTACTGAGATGTGCAGGTGTTACATGTTGGTAAGAAGAGTGAGTGTTACTTGATGGTGAGAGTTGTGGGTATTGCATGTTAATAAGATGACTGGGTATTTTCTGATAGTAAGATGTGTGGCTGTTAGATGTTAGTGAGTTGTGTGGGTGTTACAAGTTAGTTAGACATGTATGCATGATACGTGTTAGTGAGATGTAATGGTGTTACATGTAAGTGAAATATGTATGTTTTACATGTTAGTGAGATGTGTGAGTGTTCCATGTTAGTGAGATTTGTGATTGTTACATGTTTGTGAGATATGTGGGTGTTACTTGTTAGGGACACATGTGGCCGTTAAATGTTAGTCAGATGTGTGAGCGTTACAAAGTTAGTGAGATGTGGGTGTTACATGTTAGACAGACGGTGTGTTTTTCATTTTTGCAAGACATGTGGGTGTTACATATTAGTGAGATGTATGGGTGTCACATGTTAGTGAGATGTATGGGTGTTACTTGCTTGTGAGATGTGTGGGTGTTACAAGTTAGAGAGATGTGTGGGTGTTACATGTTAGTGAGATGTGATGGTGTTACATGTTAATGAGATGTGTGAGTGTTACATGTTAGTGAGATGTGTGGGTGTTACATGTTTATGAAATGTGTGGGTGTTACATGATAGTGATCTGTTTGATTGTTACATGTTCCTAAGATGCATGCATGTTACATGTTAGTAAGTTCTGTCGATGTTGCTTGTTAATGAGATGTGTGTGTTTTGCATGTTAGTGAGATGTGTGAATGTTACATGTTAGCGATGTGTGGGTGGAAAATGTTAGTGAGATATGTTGGTGTTGTGTGTTAGTGGATGTATGAGTGTTATATGCTAGTGAGAAGTGTTGATAGTACATAGTAATGAGATGTATGGATGTTACATGTTAGTGAGATGGGTGCACACATCTCACTAACATATAATACACACACATCTTACTAACATGTACCATCAACTAATCTCACTAACATGTAACACTCATACATCTCACTAACACATACCACCTACACATCTGACTAACATTTACACCCACATATCTCATGAACATGTAACAATCACACATCTCAATAACATGTATACCGACACATCTCACAAAAATATAAAACACACACGTCTCAGTAACATGTAACACAAACGTCTCACTAATATGTAACACCCACACAATTAACTAACATCTAACACCTACATGTCTCACTAACGAGTAACACCCACACAACTCAGTAAACATGTAACAACCACACTTCTCACTAACATGTAACCCTCATATATCCCTCTAGCATGTAATTCACACACATGTAACACCCATAAACCTCACTAACATGTAACATGCCCACACATCCAACCAACATGTAACAACCATACATCTCACAAACAAGTAACAGCCACAAATCTCACTATCGGGTAACACCCAAACATCTCACTAACATCTAACATCTACATCTAACACCTGAAAATCTCACTAACATGTAATGCCTGCACATCTCACTAACATGTAATATGCATACTTCTCATTAACAAGTAATACCCACACATCTCACTAACATGTAACACATACACTTCTGACAAACAAGTAACACCCACACATCTCACTAACAAGCAGCACCCACACTTCTCACTAACAAGCAACACCCATACATCTCCCTTTCTTCAGCATGGGGTATCTGGCACCATGCACAACCATCCTTAGTCGATTTTTACGACATGCATGGTAGGAAACAGTGTTACTATTCTGTGCTCCCCTTATGGGCCCCAGGTAACACACAGGTGCATACATCTCTCTAACTTCCAAAATCATCCACATCTCACTAACAAGTAACACCTACACTTCTAACAACACACCTCACTAACACAGTTTACATAATCTTTTGAACATACAGCACACATACCTCCCCACAAGTTACACACACACATAATTTTTTTTTTTTTAAAGAAATAGGTGCATAGCGGATTAGCATCAGATCAGCTTCATTTGCTTCCGCTCATCCACCATTTTGGGAGAGTCTATCTCATTAAACATATTCTTTAGCTATAATTATAGCAATCATTGTACGAGTAATTGTTTATTTTCAACTTACATGTTTGTTTGTTTGTTTATATTTAGAACATTCAATATTTTTCATAATCAATGTCCTTGGTTTAATACATATTGTTATCATAATTTTCTTACTTCTGTGACAGACGAACTCAGCCGACCCTGAATGACCCTGAAGTGTTGGATGATATAGTACGACCTTCGTAGCGACCCCTTGGATAATATCAGTGCCCCCGAATATTGTAACCTTTCGTCAAATGGGATTTTTCTTGTCACCTGGACTCATTAGCTATGCAACCGTTCCACACGTTTGCTGATTAATATGTGGACAGTTTACCTATCGTTCATTCTGGTCATCGCATTGATTTAAGGAGAGATTAAATCACGCCCATAGACATCTCTTGAGCAATCATATGCAGTATTTTCATTAACTTGCCCAGAGGGGGCGGCGCCAGAATGAAACAGATAGTAGCGACCACGATCAAAGACACAGACTGGGGGATTTCAGGAAGACTAGCGCTACGATCAAAGACAGTAGTGGTCCCTGAAACCAGCGACGCAAGTTCCTGCAGGTATTTCGCATCTCAGTGTTAAACACAGAACCGATCGCAGCAGCGAGCAGAGATACGAAGACCAGAGGCGGCATCTCTCTTTAGTCTGGCGGTCAGATCCCCAAAAGTGTCCTGAGATCTAAAAAGGTGTCAATTTTCTCATGTCCCACTCATCTTGCAATTAAGTTAGATATATACAGACCACGTAGAAATACACTTTATCACTCGTTGGCCAGACCTTTACAGAAGCACTAGCTATATTTGAAATCCTGCTAGATTATCCCCTGGATTTTTATATATATTTGCAGTGAATTCTATTTCTGTGCAAAACGGTACTATATATTGTGTAAAGTGATCAGTGGTCTAGTTCATTCATTCTATTTCACTGGATTTTGTGTTAATTTAAAACTATTAAATTAAACCATCTCAATAGTTCCAGTTGTAAATGTAATGATATATCTGCTATATTATTTCCAAAAAAGATAATAGATGCTTAAATGCTGTAATTAACTTTTAAAGTCGCGAAGGAATTTATAATTAATAAATTTAGTTTAGTCCTATATTTATAGATGTGTGTTTTAACCATTAGAACTCGCGCAGTGTTTATTAAATACATAATTAAATACGCGAATATATATATATTTATAAATAGTCTTAACGGGAAATACATCGCGCTTTAGAATGTTATTTGATTTTTCGGTATATTACATGCTTTTTTTCTTTCATACAGAGTGATCGTAACCTTGCGATCCCAGCAATAAAGAAATCATCTTAAAAAACTCCCAGACATATTGATGAAACATTTTTAAATTTAATCTTGTGGCGGTTCAATGCGACCTAGCTATCATAATTAAATGAAAGAAAGCCTACCCAAGACTATTTAAAGAACAATCATCATATTAAAATTACAAATCTGTAAGATAAACTGGAAGTTGAACCGTGCCAGTAGCGATACTTGATTTACTGCCCTACTGTGAGAGAGTACATATTTTCCTGAACTGTGACGACTTAAGTTTTTCCTCACTGGATTAATAAACTTACCGGTCAGTTACTACCATCACGCATTGAAGGAATTTTACCACTAGCGGAAGATTAAAGAGACCACTTCATTTTCACCCCTGTGTCGAACTGTGTCAGTGCCATCCCATAGACTCCTTTTATATAATAAAACACAATAACTCTTAGGCTTCAAGTCCGGCGATAAGTGAGAATAGTTGCCATCAGCAAACCTCGCAACATCTGGGGCGGGACACGAAAGTACCAGACCTTTTCATGGGTCAAGAGTGTAATTGCTGTTTATATAATTCTATTGGAGTGTCTGATGCTGTAATCGGTAAGTGTGTGAATATATGAGTGTGGATCCTCACGCGCGTGTATGAATGACAGGAAATTTAATCTTTTTTTGTAACCATTTTGTTAACTTGCTTACCTGGTAATATAATTTTCTGTATACCCTGCATTGTTCCTTTAAGTGGGATAGTTGATAATTTGTTAACTCTGTTTAAAACCCCCTCCTTTTCATTTGCTTAGTAAAGGGAAGAACAATTGGGAAGAACAGGATTCTTTCTACCACCCATACCTAATTTTGAAACACCTCTTTCAGAGTAATTAACTTCACTGTTAGGTTAACGTACCTATGTTCCTGATAACTATCTATCTTTGGACTGGGTTTATCTTTGTCTAATAAGCGGGACGGGCTTAGTCGATACCAATCTTCTTCACCCCCTCCCTACCTTGTTATTTGCATTTTTCTGTACTTATGATAAATTTTTGCTGTAAACACATGATTATTGTAGTGATTGTTTTTTTAACTTTAATAAACAACATAAACTTAATTGTTACTGTGTTGGAATACCCAAAGCCCATAATTTCCCCTATTTGTTTAAGATAGTTTGTATCCACGTCGTCTGTGTGTTTGAAGCACCAAATCTGTGTGAGAGCAGGTGTGTGACTGGAAACTGGCAAATAATTGTTTGACCAGGAGAGCCTGAAGAGTAGATTGAGAGAAACGATTTGTCGTAAATAAGTCTGTCTTTAATCTCCTCCAGCACTCTGTGAAGCAACTATTTACTCTCTACATTTCTATCACTGAGCTGTTCACCATCATTCTACACTCTAAACCGGACCATTATTTCTAAGACTCTTTCTCTCTAAATAAATTTACGACAACTTCATTAGTTGATCATTGAGTTTATGTCTTTCTGATTAGTGGTTGAAATTTAAAATTCTTATTTGCACATCATTTTATCTTTGTATTTATTTGCAAATAACATTTATTTAGTATTTATATTATATATTATGTAATACTTTTTTGTAATGTTGATGTTACTAATACTTATGATATTGGTATGTTTCTAATGTTTCAAATAATTTTGGAAGTCGTATAGTTTCCTCACTAATGATTCAAACTGGTGCTAATATTATTTTTATAATTTTATTAACACATCTCACTAACATATAACACATGCACTTCTGACATACAGGTAACACCCACACATCTCACCAACTAATAACAGCCACAAGTCTCATTAACAAAAAACACTCAAACATCTCACTGCTGCATAACAGCCACACATTTTGCTAACAAATAACACCCACACCTCTTATAAACAAGCAGCACCCACACATCTCACTTTCTTCAGCATGGGGTATCTGGCCCCATGCACAACCCTCCTTAGTTGATTTTTATGACATGCATGGTAGGAAACAGTGTTACTATTCTGTGCTCCCCTTATGGGCCCCAGGTAACACACAGGTGCATACATCTCTCTAACTTCCAAAATCATCCACATCTCACTAACAAGTAACACCTACACTTCTAACCACACATCTCACTAACACAGTTTATATAATCTCTTGAACATACAGCTCACATACCTCCCCACAAGTTACACACACACATCAATTTTTTTTTTTAAAGAAATAGGTGGAGAGCGGATTAGCATCAGATCAGCTTCATTTGCATCCGCTCATCCACCATTTTGGGAGTGTCTATCTCATTAAACATATTCTTTAGCTATAATTATAGTAATTATTGTAATTGTTTATTTTCAACTTATATGTTTGTTTATTTTATATTTAGAACATTCAATATTTTGCATATTCAATGTATGTGGTTTAATACATATTGGTATCATAATTTTTGTACTTCATTAGTTAATCACTGAGTATATTAGTCTTTTTGATTAGTGGTTGAAATTGAAAACTGTTATTTGCACGTAATTTTATCTTTCCATTTATTTGCAGATAACATTTATTTAGTATTTATATCGTACTTTATGTAATAAATTTTTTTTTATGTTACTGTTATTAATAATTTTGCCATTAGCTTCTTCCTACTATTGATTATAGTGTCAGATAGTTTTGGAAGCCCAATTTTTTCCTCACTAATCATTCAAACTGGTGCTAATATTATTTTTATAATTTTATTAACACATCTCAATAACATGTAAAACCCACACATCTCAATAACAAGTAACACACACACATCTCATGAACATGTAGCAATCACACATCTCACGAGCATGTATAGGCCCTACTGACACATCTCACAAAAATATAAAACACACGTCTCACTAACATGTAACACAAAACTAACATGTAACACCCACACAATTAACTAAAATCTAACACCTACATGTCTCACTAACGAGTAACACCCGTACATCTCAGTAAACATGTAACAATCACACTTCTAACTAACATGTAACCCTCATACATCCCTCTAGCATGTAATTCACACACATCTCACATACATGTAACACCCATACACCTCACTAACATTTAACATGCCCACACATCCAACCAACATGTAACTACCATACATCTCACAAACAAAAGCCACACATCTCACTAACAGGTAACACCCAAACATCTCACTAACATCCAGCATCCACATCTCACCAATATGTAACACCTATACATCTCATTACCATGTAACACCTGAAAATCTCACTAACATGTAACGCCTGAACATTTCACTAATATGTAACACCCATACCTCTCATTAACAAGTAATACCCACACATCTCACTAACATGTAACACATACACTTCTGACAAACAAGTAACACCCACACCTCTTACTAACAAGCAGCACCAACACTTCTCACTAACAAGCAACACCCACACTTCTCACTAACAAGCAACACCCACACATCTCATTTTCTTCAGCATGGGGTATCTGGCCCTCCTTAGTCGGTTTTTACGATATGCATGGTAGGAAACAGTGTTACTATTCTATGCTCCCCTAACAGGCCCCGGTAACACACAGGTGCATACATCTCTCTAGCATCCAAAATCATGTATGGTAGTTACATGTTGGTTGGATGTGTGGGCATGTTACATATTAGTGAGGTGTATGGGTGTTACATCTCACTAAAATGTAACGCCTGCACATCTCACTAACATGTAATATGCATTCTTCTCATTAACAAGTAATACCCACACATCTCACTAACATGTAACACATACACTTCTGACAAACAAGTAACGCCCACACATCTTGCTAACAAGCAGCCCCCACACCTCTCACTAACAAGCAGCACCCAAACTTCTCACTAACAAGCAACACCCACACATCTCACTTTCTTCAGCATGGGGTATCTGGCCCCATACACAAGGGAGAGTCTATCTCATTAAACATATTCTTTAGCTATAATTATAGTAATCATTGTAATATTTTATTTTCAACTTTATACTTTTTTTTTTTTACACTTACAACATACAACTTTTTGCATATGAATGTAATACATATTACCAACATAATTTTCTTCTATCATCCATACATCTTACTGACATGTCACACCCACACATCTCACTAACATGTAACACCCACACATCTTACTGACATTAACACACACACAAAGCTAACATGTAATACATATCTCACTAACACACATCTTACACACATCTCTCTAACATACAGCACACATACTTCTCTAGCAATTAACATATACGACATCTCAGCATTTTTTTTAAGAAATGAGAGGAGAGAGCAATAGCATCAGATGAGCTTTATTTGCCTTTGGTTATTGTATTTCCTCCTACTACTGCTTAGTGTGTTAGAAATATTTCTGGAGGTCGTATTTTTTTCTTTGTAATGATTAGAGCTGGCGTTAATTTAATATTATTTTTATAATTTTACTTATGCATCTGATTAACTCACAAAAATGTAACATCCTCACATCTCATTAAGATGTAACACTTACACATCTCACTAACATGAACACCCATGCATCTCACTAAGATGTAACATCTACAGTCTACACATCTCACTAACATGTAACACTCACACATCTCATTATCACATAACACTCACACATATGACTAACATGTAACACCCACACATCTTACTAACATGTAACAAAGACCCACAGAACGTCAACACACACACACACACATATATATATATATATATATATATATATATATATATATATATATATATATATATATATATATATATATATATATATATATATATATATATATATATATATATATATATATATATATATATATATATATATATATATATATATATATATATATATATATATATATATATATATATATATATATATATATATATATATATATATATATATATATATATATATATATATATATATATATATATATATATATATATAAACTACAGACTTTCATCAATGGGTGCTTGCATAGAAATGAAAGGTTGAAGTGATACAAGATCAATAATGTGGAACAATGCTAATGCCAGTGGAACAAGAGATGAGAAGATTATGCTGGAAACTTGTAGATAGTATTACCAGGCAGTCCTTGTTCTGGAATGCCCATGGTAAGAGAGGCAGGCAAAAAAACACATGGAGAAGAGAACTTGAGACACAGAGGAAAGACATGAAAAAGATATGGAAAGACTTTATATATGGCGAATTCATACTAATCTGAAATTACCTGGTTAACTATAGGGTGACTGAAAAGTCACTTCATATTTTAAAATTATTAGTTCTTCAATCCTACCCAACTAAAGTATCTGAACTAAATGTCAAAGAATAGACAATTAAGTGCAATGTTATTAAATGAAATGGGCGTGTATACAACCAGCACATTACTGGAACTGTTAGCATTCATACCTTTTGACTTTTTCTGAGAAAGACTGAGCATCACTGGGTTTACCCGGAGTTCAATGAAGTTGATTGTGATTAACAATAACAATAATACTTACTATCCTACTAGTGTGCTATGAAGGCAAGTCTACTGCCTATAAAGCTAGAATGTCACGTCCACCTGACATTAACATGTGTGTATTTCTACAAGTCATGGGCAACAACCACAACATACAAAAGCCAGCTGCAAACCTAAGAAAATAGAAATCTGAAAAAGATAGTTGAAGTAACAAGAAGGGAAATGGTCTGCAACAAGACGGTATGTCATAACTTTGAAACCAGGCTGCTGCAGATCTGAGTGGAACAGTCACGGTTACAAATGGTTTGGCCATGTCTGCAGAATGGGAGATCAGCTACCATGACAAATATGAGAAATCAAGAGAAAGGGATACAGACCTCCTGGATGACCGTGAGTTTTCTGGGAGGACAACATCAGACAATCCCTGAAGGACAGAATACGAGACTGAAACCAGGCCAAAGGAAACAGTTGATAGGATAGCATGGTGCTCTCTGTGGCAAACCTCTACACCCCAAGATGGTCAAGGGATGACTAAGTAACACTATTCTCATAAATTAAATATTAATGACTTGTTTTCTAGCGCTTAAAAACAAAAGTATGATAAAAGTAAGATAAAAGTTCTGCCACCTACCCCTTGAATTCCTGTCGAGTACACTCAGGGTTATACATAACACACTTCGGGAAACACTATTTTACAGGATGGGGTAACAGGCCCCAGGCCAATCCTCCTCTTTTGCCTTTGATGACATGTATAGCAGGTCAGAGTGTTACTATTCTTTTGCTCCATTTCTGAGCCCGGTAACACGAGACCGAGTGTGTAATAAGGAGGTAAACCCTCAACAACAAATTGTTCCTGTAATCCAGAATACTCATGGCGTCTTCCATCCGGTTACGATTATAAACAGACAAGCCGGGTCTTTCATGGGATGTTTCATTATTATTACCCATATTCTTACAATGGCTACTTCTTATAGATAGACAGACAGACGGATGGATGGATAGACAGCCAGACAGAAAAACAAACAAGCTCATAGGCAGGCAGGCAGATAGACAAGCAAGCAGGTAGGCAGACAGACAGAAGGCAAGCCGAAGGCAGGCAGGCACACAAACAGACAAGCAAGCTAGCAGGCAGACAGACAGGTAGCGCTCATGGATGATGTCATCAAGGCATGTAAGGAGAGAACAAGAAAGTATTCAGTGGGGTACTGGAAGATGAGACAGGTCTATATTTCGGAGCTGGCAATTGCTGATGATGTTGCCCTGATTGCTAAATCAGAGGCACATCTCCAATCCAACCTGCAAGTCTGGAAGGAAGAGCTGGAGAAGAGAGGGATGGTCATAAGCAGCTCTAAAACAAAATCCATGGTGATATCACGAGAAGAAAGAAGACATCAGATTAAGCTGGGAGAACAGGCCCTGGAGCAGGTCGACCACTTTAAATACCTCGGAGCTATTATAGACCGAAAGGGAGGCATCAAAGAAGAGTTGGCCACTCGAAAAGCAGCAGCTGGGAGACTTTTTCAGGCCATAAATCGAGGATTCCTCAGGAAGAGAGAGGTTGGTAAGAAAACGAAGATGGCTGTATACCGCTCCACCTATGTCCCAGTCTTGACATATGGATGCGAGTCATGGGCAATGACTACAACCCACAAAAGCCAGATCCAAACCTCAGAAATGAGGTATCTGAGAAAAGTGGTTGAAGTAACAAGAAGAGACATGGTACACAACCAGACGGTACGTCAAGGCCTTAAATCCTACCCCCTGCAGACGCAAGTAGAACAGTCATAATTAAGATGGTTTGGCCATGTCTGCAGAATGGGAGAAGATCGGCTACCACGACAAGCATGGGAAACAAAGAGCCAAGGATCCAGACCCCCAGGACGACCCAGAGTACGCTGGGAGGACAACATTAGACAATCTTTGAAGGACCGAGGACTAGAATGGAACATGGCCAGGAGGAAGACAGCCGATAGGATAGCCTGGCGCTCTCTCTTCAAAACCTCTACACCTCACGGTAGAAGGGGAACGACTAAGTAAGTAAGTAAGCTTTGACAGACTGCCAGTTTGCACGTTGCACCTGGAGACATAAAAGGTTAAGATTAAATGTCAATACGGATTGATGGATGGATGGTTGCACTGATGGATGGGTGCATAAATAGGTGGATGAATAGATGGATGAATGGAGGGATGGATGAACAGAAAGATAAGCAGGCCGACAGACATCAAACAGACAGACAGCAGGCAGACAGACAGGCAGGCATCAGGCCGGCAGACAGACAAGCTGACAGGCAGGCAGGCATCTTGCAGGCAGGCAGACAGACAAATCCCTCTATAATACAAACGAGCTACTTTTTATTTACCTCTGTAGCCAGCAGCCAGACGCCAACTTACAATATTTAAAACAATGCCATACCTTGCAGATATGAACAGTATTCATTCAAGCTTAACACACAAGCACATAAAATAACCAATACATATTTCACACAAGACATCTTTCCATTCTTTATCCGTAAGCACACACACGTTAATCATCATCATAATATGACAAAAATCAACAAAGTTATAACTCAGAATTTAAGTTGAAATATACTACTCGTCAAAAGTCAAGGGCCACCGTATTATTTTCAATACACTTTTATATAAGCGCATAGAATGATTAAATGAAGGAAGTTTTTAGTAAAAATGGGTGCAATATCTTCCTCTGACAGTCCTCTATGCACTTTAAGCATAAAAACAACTCACCGACAACCATGGTGATCACGTGCAATTAGGTTTGCTGACCATAAATTCACATTTTTAATCTGTTTTTTCAAACTTCCGTACAACCAAACAGGTGAAGTAATCGTGCTGATTGACATTCCACGTGCAATGGCGACTTTTCGCGAACAGAGTTCACTCTTAATTTGTTTTACAATCAGCAGACTTTGGGTAGTTTCATCACTTGCAAAAACCATGCCACCGAGAAGAAGTCTTGACACCTTACAAAGAATGAGGGCTATAGCGTGGGTTGAAAGTGGTTTATCTGTCCGTGAGGTTGCTAGACGGCTTGCAGTGTCACACTCTAAGATCCAAAAAATGTTGGAGAGATTTCAGGCCACAGGAAGTGTGGAGGATCGCCATCGGCCAGGTCGCCCTAGATGCACCAATAGACATGATGACCGTTACCTCTTGTTGTCAGCCATGCGCCATCGAATAGGGACTTGTTCCACTCTAAGATGTTAGCTGAAGACAAACTGTAAACGTTAATGTCAGTCAAAGCACCATTCGCAGACGTTTACATGAATTTGGACTGGCTGCTTGACGTCCTGCAGTCAGAATCCCTCTTACTCCTGCTCATCGCAGAGCCCGTGTTGCTTGGTGTCGCGAGCACATCCGATGAACAAGACAACAATGGAGTCTCATGGTCTGGGGAGGCTTCTACAGACACGGCAGGACCCCACTCTACATCATCCATGGCAACTTGACCGGCCCAAGATACCAGAACGAAATCTTGAGACCAATTGTTCAGCCTGCTCTGGAGGCCATAGGTGGTAATGTCATCCTCCAAGATGATAACGCTCGACCCCATCGAGCTCGTGTGGTGAATGAGTTTATTCAGCAACATGGGATCATCAGGATGGCGTGGCCAGCTCATTCACCTGACCTTTCTCTGATTGAGCACCCCTGGGACGTCTTTGGTCGAAGATTGTTAACAAATCACCCCCTGCCAATGGAGGTTGCACAGCTGACTGCATTTCTGCTTCAGGAATGGCAAGCTGTTACTCAGGATACTCTTCGGACCCTTGTGGACTCGATGCGTCTACGCTGTCTTGAATGCCTTGCTGCAAACGGTGGTCATACCCGATTTTGAAATGTCTATTTGTCCAATATCTATTGTGTGACTTTCGAAAAGGTGGGTGATACACTTCACAGCTTCATTGCGTTTGAATGTGTGTTTCCATTTCTTTACGTGACATGTCAATTTGGTATTCAATAAATGCCGTTTTGATTGATACCAATTACGTTTATATCAGATTTGTATTATGGTTTCTACCAAGGTTTTTCTAAGTGGCCCTTGACTTTTGACGAGTAGTATATAGTAATTCTACCTTGCAACGGCACAATCTTTCGTCATCGTCAACATTATTTCCTTTTGCCCTCCTTGTAGAGCAGTTAAAACATGTAACAATCATGCATCTCATTAAGATGTAACATCTATACATCTCACTAACAACATCATCATTATTTCCTTTTGCCCTCCTTGTAGAGCATGGAACATATAGCCATCAATGTACCTGGTTCCTTTACAGGAAGCCTGCACCAAGCACTCTTGTAGATGTGGTTTCTGTAGCATGGTGAGGTTGCCAGCCCCATGCACATCCTTACATTAATGGCCTCGTACGTCATACCTTAGGGTACAGTAGTCCTATGTTGTCTTTATCTTTTCAGAGACTCGCTGCAACTACAGGGAGCAATACTCTTGTCAGCCCCAGTTAAATGTCACTTAATCGTAAATATTTTCCTCAGATACTCCCATCAACTACAGGGAGCAATACTCTTGTCAGCCCCAGTTAAATGTCACTTAATCGTAAATATTTTCCTCAGATACTCCCATCAACTACAGGGAGCAATACTCTTGTCAGCCCCAGTTAAATGTCACTTAATCGTAAATATTTTCCTCAGATACTCCCATCAACTACAGGGAGCAATACTCTTGTCAGCCCCAGTTAAATGTCACTAAATCGTAAATATTTTCCTCAGATACTCCCATCAACTACACGGAGCAATACTCTTGTCAGCCCCAGTTAAATGTCACTTAATCGTAAATATTTTCCTCAGATACTCCCATCAACTACACGGAGCAATACTCTTGTCAGCCCCAGTTAAATGTCACTTAATCGTAAATATTTTCCTCAGATACTCCCAGCAACTACACGGAGCAATACTCTTGTCAGCCCCAGTTAAATGTCACTTAATCGTAAATATTTTCCTCAGATACTCCCATCAACTACAGGGAGCAATACTCTTGCCAGCCTCAGTTAAATGTCACTTAATCGTAAATATTTTCCTCAGAGACTCCCATCAACTACACAGAGCAATACTCTTGTCAGCCCAGTTAAATGTCACTTAATCGTAAATATTTTCCTCAGATACTCCCATCAACTACAGGGAGCAATACTCTTGTCAGCCTCAGTTAAATGTCACTTAATCGTAAATATTTTCCTCAGATACTCCCAGCAACTACACGGAGCAATACTCTTATCAGCCCCAGTTAAATGTCACTTAATCGTAAATATTTTCCTCAGATACTCCCAGCAACTACACGGAGCAATACTCTTATCAGCCCCAGTTAAATGTCACTTAATCGTAAATATTTTCCTCAGATACTCCCAGCAACTACACGGAGCAATACTCTTATCAGCCCCAGTTAAATGTCACTTAATCGTAAATATTTTCCTCAGATACTCCCAGCAACTACACGGAGCAATACTCTTGTCAGCCCCAGTTAAATGTCACTTAATCGTAAATATTTTCCTCAGATACTCCCAGCAACTACACGGAGCAATACTCTTATCAGCCCCAGTTAAATGTCACTTAATCGTAAATATTTTCCTCAGATACTCCCAGCAACTACACGGAGCAATACTCTTGTCAGCCCCAGTTAAATGTCACTTAATCGTAAATATTTTCCTCAGATACTCCCATCAACTACAGGGAGCAATACTCTTGTCAGCCTCAGTTAAATGTCACTTAATCGTGAATATTTTCCTCAGATACTCCCATCAACTACACGGAGCAATACTCTTATCAGCCCCAGTTAAATGTCACTTAATCGTAAATATTTTCCTCAGATACTCCCTGCAACTACACGGAGCAATACTCTTGTCAGCCTCAGTTAAATGTCACTTAATCGTAAATATTTTCCTCAGAGACTCCCAGCAACTACACGGAGCAATACTCTTATCAGCCCCAGTTAAATGTCACTTAATCGTAAATATTTTCCTCAGACTCCCAGCAACTACACGGAGCAATACTCTTATCAGCCCCAGTTAAATGTCACTTAATTGTAAATATTTTCCTCAGATACTCCCAGCAACTACACGGAGCAATACTCTTGTCAGCCTCAGTTAAATGTCACTTAATCGTAAATATTTCCCTCAGAGACTCCCATCAACTACACGGAGCAATACTCTTGTCAGCCCCAGTTAAATGTCACTTAATCGTAAATATTTTCCTCAGATACTCCCAGCAACTACACGGAGCAATACTCTTGTCAGCCTCAGTTAAATGTCACTTAATCGTAAATATTTTCCTCAGAGACTCCCATCAACTACACGGAGCAATACTCTTATCAGCCCCAGTTAAATCTCACTGCATGGTAAATATTTTCCTTAGAGACCAGAGAGACAACAGCAAAAAAAAATTGGGGGAGGGGGGAATCTTTTTGATGAATTTTATGTTTGATGAGAAATATTTTTATAGACTTTCATAAAAAGGGGTGCTTGCTGTAGGATAGAAGCACTGAAATGGTATGACAAGATCACTTACGTGAAACTGATGACAGGAACCAGACAAGTGCCAGTGGAACCAGAAATAAAAAGGGTTGAACTGAAGAACTCTGGCGATAGATATGACATACAATGAGAAAATCTGTTGATACCCATCACCAGGCAGTCCTTGTTCTTGAATCTCCAGGGTAAAAGTACCGGTAGTAGAGTCTGACCGAAGAGCACATGGAGAAGAGAACTGTCATATCTGGCACGTAGCCAACAAACAGTACACAGGACAGGTTTCAATAAAAGCGAGACAGAAGTGACAATGATAAGGAACACATGGACAGAACTTGAGCTGACGGAATGCGACAGGAGGATTTGACATGTGTTTGTTAAACAGTGTGACGCGAGAGGATGGCAAGTGTGGTGGGAAGATTCAGATACAATCAAGGATTCAGAGACATTTAAAAACATTCATTTGCCAAAAATAAATATGGAAGTCATTTTCTTATTTATTTTGTAACATGTAATATAATATGGGAAATATGTGTATAGAAACCCATAGAATTCTTCAGAAGTTTCCAGACTTTATTCAGTATTGTAATTTATTTTATATAACATAGATTTTAATAATAATAGGGCCTAAACAAAATCATTTAAAAATAATGTAAAAGCTATCCGACAAAAACAAGCTCACACATCACACTGAATTTGTATATTTTATGAATGAAGCATTTTTTTAAATGTAGCTGTAGCCTATTGTTTTATACTTTCTGGAAGTCTCATGATCATATTATTAAGTAGGCCTAGTTGTGTTCTATGTTATGAATAGCCTATAGCACTGCTTGGAGTTCATTTTTTGAAATTATTTCTTATTAATAAAAGAATTCAGTGTGGCGCGAGCAAATTGTCATTCTCAGAGTGCGGCCCAGAAAAAAAAGTTTGGGAACCACTGGTCTTGGTTAAAATGAGAACAGTGGGCCGTGTTCTTCGATGTCATCCTAATATGTCGCCTATGTCGTTATGTTTAGGGTTAGATTTAGGATCCATAACTCTAAACCTTATCGCGTCTCTGAATTATTTTTTAAGAATGTATCGAACCAGACAGTCCACTATTCTTCATTTTAACCAAATGGCCGTGTTTGGCGCTTAAAGAATTTATTATTATTATTATGATGATCAGTGTTGCCACAGCTGGGTATTTTTTTTACTAGATCTGGGTTTTTTTTTTTTCCAAATCTGCATTAATCTGGGTATATTTGACAATTGGCATTTACAATGTATGTATATTCTTTGCACTGAGCTGCCACCTGTTCCATTCTTTTTCTAACTATTTTCAAACTAAATACGAGACTTGTCCGTAGTACATTAGAATTACGTCATTCCTTATAAGAGCTAAGGTTGTTTACATGATTCAATTGACGAACAGTTTTTAGTTTTGTATCGTAATTTGAAAATCGCCCAAGGCTATGTCGCTCGAGTTGGCTTTTGTGAAATCAACGCGAGACGGCGTCCCCTAAGTTCTGTCTTTCTATCCCTTCCCTCCTTTTCTTTTATTCTATCACTCTATCGTCTTGAACTTGCACAAGTGTTACATTTAATCTCAAGGACGAATTTCGAAAAGACAGTATCTTTCATTCGGCTATAAGGCTTATCAAAATCCGCATACCGGCTGGCGTGGGGACGAAGAAGCTGGACTCAATTTTTATTTCCTATCTTATTTTTGACTTTATGCACTATAATATTACTTAATTTAGCTATTGTATTTAGAATATCGTCACACATCTCCCCACTTTAGAACAGACTACCGGATGTCAGTTCATAATTCGAAATACACATAGATAAATTTAAATCATTATGCCTGGTGACTACTCTGATTTTCGTCGTACGGGTGTCTACTTAAAAAATCTGCACCTACGTTTTCCGACCCGGGGATACATTCTATGATAAATTGGTATGGCTGTAAGAGCAATGGCCAACGTAATAATCTATCATTTTCATGCTTTGCTTGCGACAGAAATACGAGTGGTTTATGGTCTGTTTGGATCCTAAATGATCTACCATAGAGATAGACCTGGAACTTCTTTATCGCCCATATCAAAGCCAGACATTCCTTTTCACTAGTTGAATATTTTTGTTCCGCTGTGTTCAGCTTACGGCTAGCATAAGCAACTGGGGTTAATTCCTCTTCAAGTGAATTGGACCTTTGCAATAGGGCTGCCCCTAATCCGATGTTGCTAGCGTCCGTTCTCACAACAAACTCTTGAGTCAAGTCAGGCAATTTCAATATAGGCTTGCTTGTGAGTTTTTCTTTTAACTCTTGATAGGCCGATTCACACTGAGCGGACCAAGTAATTTTATCAGGATATCCTTTGCGCGTTAAATCCGTCAATGGTGCACATATCGAGTTAAAATTTTGTATATACTTCTGGTAAAAACCACACAACGAGACAAAAGATCTCACATCTTTTTTTGTCTGTGGCCTCGGAGCTTTCTTCAATTTCTCCAAGTTCTTGGGGTCAGGGGTCATGCTTCCCTGAGATACTGTGTGTCCCAAGAATTCCAACTCTTTACATCCAATATAACATTTGGTCGGTCTAGCTGTCAAATTTGTTCTTCCAACACAAATAATCCTGTGTCAACTCCATAATTAATAGTTGGGAAATTTGTATAGTGGTTGGGGTAAGTATACACAAACGAGACAAATTTCCCCAAACTCCCAGGGTCTATCCAATATAACATTTTTCAGGTCTTAATTTAAAGTGCTTCCTTAAAGTGTTTCGTTTTTTTTATTTTTTTGCGCCGCAGGCCGACATATGAATCAAATGTTTCTGATCCAATTATAGCATTTTGGTGAGATATAAGAGAGTTATAGTCCGTGGTAATCATTCAGGAGTTTTGCCACACAATGAATATAGTTTTTTTTTTTTTTTTTTTTTTTTTTTTTTTTTTGTTTCGCATTTTTTATACATAATGTAACAATTTTCGCATCATTCTAGAAAACACACTCGGAGCATTTTTCAACCCAAAAGGTAACATGTTGAATTCATAATGTCCGTCCGAGGTGCTAAAGGCCAAATACTGTCTAACCTCAGGTTTTACTGGAATCTGATAATAGCCTTTGCTCAGATCCACCTTAGAGAAATATTTGGCTTTGTTCAGCCTAGCAAACAGCTGGTTTGTATCAGGTAATGGATCCACCTGACCTTCTGTGACAGCATTCAGTTTCCTGTAATCTATACACAGTCTGTGTTCCCCAGAGGGTTTTCTCAACAGAACCACACTAGAACTGTACGGAGATTCACTGTGTGAAATAATTCCTTCTTTCAACAAATAATCTATCTCCCCCTTCAAAGCTGTCTCCTTTGCAAACGGGATCGTATAGGCTCTCATACAGATTGGTGTTGGGTCTACAAGTTTTATATCATATTCCAACAAATTCGTATGCATCGGTTTGTCCGTTAACACATCTGTATGATCATTCAAAACCTTTTGAACTCTCTCCCTCTGATTTTTCGTTAAGTGGTTACTGATTTGTACCTGTGCGGCTGTCTCACAGGGATGTAGGGGATATTCATGAGAGATGAGTGGTTCGTTTTTCATTCCCGTTGCGATGGACAAGGTTAGTAAGTGTTTCTCGTCCTGATTTTCTCTTTCCAGATATTTCTTCAGGAGATTCACATGATAGATTTTCTCTTTCCCCTTTTTATCTATCTTATAATTTGTTCTAGACACCTTCTCTAGAACTGTATTTGGACCTTACCATCCAATTTGTAACTTATTACTACTGCCTGGTAATAGAAGGAGCACCTTCTCTCCCACAGCTAAATCTCTATCCTTCGCCTTCTTATTATAATAGGCAGCATGTTTTTTTCTGGCTTGTCTCAAATTATCATTAGCAAGTTTGCATCCAGTTTTAAGACGAGTGGTCAGCTCGTTCACATATTGATATGATGAGGTAATATTTTCGGTACTTGTGTGATATTTCACCGCTAAAATCAAATTTTCCAAATTTATTACCCAAACTGACAACCGTACTCTTTCCTTACAATTTTTTCTTTTTTTTTCCGCCTGCGCGGCTTTTTTTTCCGCCTGCGCGGGATTAGTCCATTTAACAGGTAGGGGTTGTGGGTTAGTATTTGAGGGCTGCCACCTCGGGGGCGCATTCCCATGGTCAGTTATGACTGAAGGGGCTATTATTATTATTATTATTATGTATTTATTTTTTTTAATGTAAAATTTTTGCCTCGTCTTGGCGGGGCGCGTCCCGTTCAACCTAGTCATCATCATCATCATCAGCTTTCAAGTCCCTAAGGAGCATTTGCTTTATACCAAGTCTTCCTGTCCTGGGCCATCAGCTCAAGGTCGTTCCATAATTTCTTCATCCTCTTCTTGTCTGTCATCAGTTCTCTTCTCCGTGTATTCCTCGTCTTGGCGGGGCGCGTCCCGTTCAACCTAGTCATCATCATCATCATCATCATCAGCTTTCAAGTCCCTAAGGAGCATTTGCTTTATACCAAGTCTTCCTGTCCTGTGCCATCAGCTCAAGGTCGTTCCATAATTTCTTCATCCTCTTCTTGTCTGTCATCAGTTCTCTTCTCCGTGTATTCCTTGGTCTTCCTCTGCCTCTCTTACCCTGGGGGTTCCAGACCAAGGACTGCCTGGTAAAGCTATAAGCAAGTTTGCTCAGTGTGTATCCTATCCATCTTCAGCGTCTTCTTCTCATGTCTCGTTCTTCTGGCACTTGCCTGGTTCGTGTCATCAGTTGCACATTAGTGATCTTGTCATACCACTACAATCCTTCTATTTTAGACAAGCAACCATTTATGAGGGCGTCCGTGGTTTCAGCGCAGGCTTCTCGCGACACATGTAGTGGGCTGGAGACATGGTGGCGTCACGCTACAATCTACCCAGCTGTAAGTGGATGGATACCTGACTCTGCTCTGAAAGGTAAAGGCAGCCAGGAGGGGAGCTGGTTATAGCACTACTCTGAGATCATCCAGGTCTGTATTATTTTGGCTTTTCAATGCCGCAATTACTGACTGTGCATCAGAAAAGAAAGTAACCCTTCTCTCTGCGCTTTCTTCTGTCAATATAACCTCTGCTACAGTTTTCAGGGCCTCTGCCTCTGCTCTGAAGTTGTTGGAGAATCGTCCTGTCGCCACTGACAGCATTTTTTTCTGCACCAGTGCTTAAGGTCAGAAAGACGCCCCCACCTCCATTTTCTGTTGCATTTGTTTCTGATCCATCTGTGTATGCATGGGTCCAGGTGTTGCGTGGATAATGTTTCTCTATGTATTTTGTAAACGACTGTGACTGACGAAGGAATCCAAATACATCATTCAACTTTTGATACGCTTTCTGGCGTTTTGACAAGGTAGCAAGCTATCAATAAGGACAAGAAATGTTCGGCTTTTAAACTGCTGAGAAGGCGTTTGAGATTCATCAATTGTGCTGGAACCATTGAAATCATCATACTCTCGATTTCGTTTGTGTTTCCTTCGAGTTTGTTCTTGATAATGTTCACACTCAGTCACATCCTTGGCCTTTTGCTCTATGTCTGCAAAAGTAGACCGCATAGCTTGAATATACCCCCGCAGGGATTCATAGAGTGCACAAGCCGTATTCAAATCTTGGTCAGAAGATTGCAAAGAAGCACTGGTCATTTGAAAACGGTGTAATACTTGATCCCACAGTATGATCATTATTCCTGTTTCTAACTTCATCATGGTTGAAAGTAGACAACGAGCCTGTTGACGACACTCTGCCTTCTGATCATTGTTATCTGAAATATCATCCAAGACTTGTTTTATTGCAGAAAAGCTGTGTAAAAGTGCTTTTGTCGCATCTGCCCAAGCGGACCATTTCACAAAGGGCAAATGGGACTTCTTATGACTACCGCCAGCACATAATGCAGTAGAAAGGAGACCCCACCGGTAGGTAGAAGCAGAAAAGAAGGTGTACAGGCTTTCAACAAATCCAAAGAAAATGACTGCTTCTGTCCGCAAACAGTTAAGATAAAAGTAATAAAGAGTCACACTAAGTCACCCTGTTATGCTCTTTCTCTCACAATTTCGTGACATCAAATGAAAAGGCGCTAAAGATGGCATACATCACAAGATCATTGGTTTAACGCTCGTATTAGAAGATGACCAAAAAATGATGTACATATTTATTGGCGCGGGGCCCTAAAAGCGCGGGACTCGTAGCAAATGCTACTTTTGCTACTACGTTAATCCGGCTCTGATTAGGTAAATATTTGACAAGGATCAGTGCATAGTGAGGGAGGGGGACCAACTTCCCACCCAGCCCTCTCCACCCAGCCCTCCACACCCAGCGGTGAAAACAAATAAAGGATTTATTGCCAGGGTACAGTTTTGTTGGTTTTGTGGGCCCTAAACAGGACCGTGGTGCAGTTTTGTGGGCCCTGAAAAGGATCGTGGTGGTTGTAGTTTTGTGGGCCCTGAAAAGGACCGTGGTAGGTGCAGTTTTGTGGTTTTTGTGGGCCCTGAAAAGGACCGTGGTAGGTGCAGTTTTGTGGTTTTTGTGGGCCCTGAAAAGGACCGTGGTAGGTGCAGTTTTGTGGTTTTTGTGGGCCCTGAAAAGGACCGTGGTAGGTGCAGTTTTGTGGTTTTTGTGGGCCCTGAAAAGGACCGTGGTAGGTGCAGTTTTGTGGTTTTTGTGGGCCCTGAAAAGGACCGTGAGGGGAACAGATCACCAAGGATCGCTGAAGCGTGGCACATATCAGGACATACACATGTTCGTTCGTAGCTGCATAATTTACAGAGGAGGCCAAAATTCTGCAATGTCAAACAGGATATTGTCGAACGGGTCTGACTGACGAACTTTATTCCGATGTCGCCACAAAAATTCACACATGTAGGAATCTAACATGTGTCTGTGTGTCCCGTTCTGACGTTTGTTGCGTTCTTTCGCAGATTTCCACAACCTCTCTATTCGTTGTGTGTTTGCTCCTGTATTTGGGTCGACAAAATTTGCAGAATGATTCACCGTTTGGTGAGTTAAACCTGGCAAATTCTGAATGGTACCATATGTGCGCCATTGATCAGAAACAACTGTCGTACCAGGACGAATGTTGGCTATGATAAGGGGCATAAGTGTAGCCGCTGTGCGGTCGGGCACTGGAACCATGAAACACTCACTTGTTTCACGACATAGGCCACCAAATACCCACTGCTGTGGAAATACACGACCGACGTTATTTTTTCTGCGTGTGAACACACTTTCATCGATCTCTACCGTCGTATTGGGTCCGCCAATTACAGCGGGATTTGCAATTAGTACATTTGCACAAACCTCACGGAGGTTGCTGTTCCATTTAATGGCAGCTTGATTGGCAATTCCTAGCTCTGATTTACAGAAATCAATGCTAGTCTTCTCTTTACTCCAACAGTAAATGAACAGAATAATCTGCCTGAAGGACAAACGTGCACCCTGTAACCATGTGCCAGAACGAAGAGATATATCCTGCTTACATATGTAACATCTCTAACGATCTTGGCGAACCGACAAGGACAAATTCATCTGGTGATTGTTAGCACACTGTCGGACGTTGTGTAGAATGCCCCGATTCTGCAAAAACTTCACACAGTTCTCTTTGTTACGTGTAAAATCTGACACCTCCAGGAAATTCATCTTCCAAGTCTCTGGACACTGCTATCAAATGACAAATGGAACGATAAGATTTCCCGCTCGAAAGCAGCGCCAAGGCACGGAATTTAAGAAAAAAAAATGAAAGAAAAAAAAAATGTAAGAAAAAGTACCGCGAAAAATCGGCAAATCCAATCGCAATGTCTAGGCCGTAGAGTTGTCACATTTTTGCCACCCCCTTACGCGACGTCACAAATCTCTTACCCACCCCGTCCCCTTTTTTGTCCTTATTTTTTGTAATCCTGAAAAAATACAACTTACTCGAATGTTTTTTTTTTTTTTTAAGTTTTGTCTCGTTTTGGCGAGGCGCGTCCCGTTCAATCTAGTCGGTTATATTAGGGCGCATGTCCAAATATAAAAGACCCTTAAGTCTAGGGAATTGCTAGTCATCGTAATCATCATCATCATCAGCTTTCAAGTCCCTATCAGAGTCAGGTACCCATTTACAGCTGGTTAGACTGATGCGTGACACCTGTTCCCGTCCTCGTTGCTGTTGCCTTCTCTAACTCAAGATCAGAGTCAGGTACCCATTTACAGCTGGTTAGACTGATGCGTGACACCTGTTCCCGTCCTCGTTGCTGTTGCCTTCTCTAACTCAAGATCAGAGTCAGGTACCCATTTACAGCTGGTTAGACTGATGCGTGACACCTGTTCCCGTCCTCATTGCTGTTGCCTTCTCTAACTCAAGATCAGAGTCAGGTACCCATTTACAGCTGGTTAGACTGATGCGTGACACCTGTTCCCGTCCTCGTTGCTGTTGCCTTCTCTAACTCAAGATCAGAGTCAGGTACCCATTTACAGCTGGTTAGACTCTACCAAGCTTTGAACCAGAAACCCGGTAACTTATCGCGGTAGTGGAGCACTGTTGACGCATCTTAGGTACCAATTCAATACCGTTTTATTGCTTATAAACCGGGGGGGGGGTTGAGGGCGGGTCTGTCGTAAGCGTGTCAACTATGAATGCACGACGAACTTGCCCTCCCAAATCACAATGTGAAATCAACCTTTTTCAGTCAAGAAAAAGTACGGTTGTCAGTTTGGGTAATAAATTTCCACAATTTGATTTTAGCGGTGAAATATCATACAAGTACCATATTTTCTTCTGCCTTATCATCAGTCTACGTCCTTAACAAGGTTACATATGGACTTTTAATTTTTCTGACATAATTTTCATAATATTGGAAGCCTTGTGTTTAGGACGTTTCTTCCTTTTGTCATCCCATAAGAATCTTCCACTACCAATTCTTTTCGTGGGGTTTTCTCCCCACTTTAAATTCCTTGTGAGAGATCTCTCTCTTTTTATCTTCACCCAGTTCACATAATTCCGACCGAGGGATTGTCGGCTTATTCTGGGATACAACCAATTTTGGCCCTCGACAGAGTTGCCATATTAATACTGTAACTGTCTTTTTCTCTTGTTGAGGTGATCACTGGCACAAGACAGTATACATGTTGTTAAGATGTGTAGTGCTGGCGTATGATGAGCTGAGTGTGGGTGCGAATGAAGGCGCGAATGTGTTTAGACTCGTATCTGTTGTATCATGCAACCCATACACTCACATGCAGTAGTCAAAGATGCTTGGACACTGCTGGCACATTTCAAAACATTTATTGATGACAACACACATAGCATCAACAGGAATAGTCAGTGTAAACAAGGTCATGCTGACCGGAAATCGTTAGGTATACATCAGGCATTCAAAAAGGCTGGTAAACATTTGAATATTCGTGCATGGTCAAATAGCAATGTTCTTCAATAATGACAGTTCGTAGCGCCGCCCTGGGATCTCTGACTAAACGCGTCAGATACCTTAATCACTTTGACATACAGGTACAACTTGGCATTCCCCGCCAATTGCACATTATCAGGCTGTAGTATATTAGCCTTAACACAGGCCTCGTTATGACGTCACCTGTGTACTTCTTTTAGCAGGTTAACATCAACCCTGCAGTAATGCTTATGTAGATATAAATATACCGACAATCTGCGGTTCCCACAACATAGCTTTGTCGCTGGGCTTCGGTTCGTTTAAAGACAAATAGTCTTACATAGCTATCTTGAGCATAATGTATAAGTTCTGTAATGTAGGATCGGTGAGCTGTAGTTCACAGTCTTGGTAACCTTAAACATGTTCTGCCACCGAAGCATAATAATGTAGAAAAGGTCGGTGTTACCTTGCACAGAATCCTCAGAACATAATAACGAACTCTGTCGACATTCCGACGTACAGAGAATCACTGGGGAGAACTGCCAACGCAGTCACTTCGAAGATAAATGGACGTTCGTCCCTCTGAAGCCAGCTTACATCCCGGCCTGACGGAAGTAACTCAACTTCGCGCTTAAAAAAAACCTGCGCATGGGCCCACGCCCGAACTGTCTACCTTTGACCCTAAAGGTCAAACACAATGAATGAACAAACAAGGGAAGACAACCCCTAATCAACCTGACATCGCAAGGTAAAGACACAATTATTCTTATGATAAAACATAAGCAAATAACTTGACAGATGACTCCGTCGAAAATGACAGCAACAAATACATTCAAGTGAAGACTGGGTGTGAAAAGGGGGTTCCCATTCCACTTTGTCTACATTATTAATTTTATTTTTATTTTCAGGCCTAAGTTTGCCCCGTGGCGTTTCTAGGTCCTGGTTATTATTTTTCCCACTTGTGGCTGTTCCCTCATGCAATATGCTACATGCTTCTACAAAATTTGCAACGATGACCATTACATCTGGCCAATAATAATTTTGAGCAACTTTTTGGCAGATGGTACCTACTTTCTCGTGGTCCCCATCTTTTCCAACATGTAAGCTCCTTATTACATCTGCCCTATATGCCCTTGGAAGAACCAACTGTCCGTGACCAGTGGATCCAGTTCCGGCCTTCCTATATAACAGTTTATTTTTCATATAAAAGTCTCCCTTGCCTGGAGGTGTATGACATTTGGCAATTTCTTAAAACAAGGCTTGAGGGTCTTATCCTCAGCCTGCGCCTTCCTCTGGATGGGTATTTATTGGATTTTCCTCCTTCTTTTTGGACTGTGATCTGGTCTGCACTGTTGCCATGATAACATGTCTCTTGGGATTCCCCAAGAAGACATATCTACACCCCAATATCAAAGGATAGATTGGTTCATTTATCACTGCTGCTTTGATGATTCCTTTCACATATCGCGTTTTTACATTTATCCTGGCGATGGGAAGTGTCATGGTCGCTACGTCCTTGGTTGCAGCCTGGATCTCCACTGTTTCTGTGGTGTATTGATCTGCTTGCACCAGGTGAGAACTCACAACTGAATCATAATCCAAGCCAGTATCATACAAGCACCTTATGGTGACTCCATTACATACTACTTCTTCACACACTGGAGGGTGATAAGGTTCCGGCTGTTTAGTAGGGTTGGCCTTTACTCCCTTTCTCCCCGTTTTCATTGCAGCGAAGTTAGGAGGTTTCCTTTTACACTCTTCGGTGTTATGGTTGTCCATCTTACACCATCTACAATATAATCTACCTTTATGAAAAGGTTTTCTTTCCTCATATTTTCTGTCATTGAATTGTGGGTTTTTATTTCTATAATCATTACGTGGCCTATCAAAATGTTGCTTACCTTTGTTTCCCTGATCTTTGTTGTCAAATCTGTTAGAGTTTTGTGGAGCCCTATAATTGTCTACCTGTCTCTTTTTTGTGCCAGCTACGTCTGCTTGGGCTGCCTTATACCTCTCAGCGACATTGAGTAACTCACCCAGCCTCTCTGCACCTTGTTCCATGAGAAACTTTCTCAAGTCTGGAGCCATGGACTCTCTCAATTGCTCAATAAGGATCATTTCTTTAAGATCTTGGGTTTTCCCCAGAGCAGTCCATTTCTCCAAGTAGGTCTCTAAACGTGCAGAGAACTGGTGATAGGTCTCACCCGACAGTAGCTTGGCATTCCTAAATTTTTTTCTGTAAAATTCTCCATTCTTTTCATACCTTAGCAAAAGAGCCTGCTTTAACATGTCATAAGCTGTTCCCCTAAGACCCTGGGATAACTTTAGGCTCCACCTTTCTCTCTCTAACCCATGCGTGGTAGCCAAAAGTTCAAATCTACCCAGAAAACTTTCTATGTCATCGTCTTTCTCAACAAAATGGTCTAAATGAAATCCCATAGCTGAGGTTGAGGATCCCTGACTAGCAGTGGCATCGGAGGTAAAGGGGCTGGCACCATTTTCAGGAGCATGGCCTTGTAATTCCAACTCCCTTAGTCGTAACTCGTGCTCCCTCTGCAATCTCCTATCTTCTGCTTCCCTTTCAGCAGCCAGTCTCTTTTCTTCTCTTTCTGCAGCTAATCTCTTTTCTTCTCTTTCTGTAGCTAATCTCTTTTCTTCTCTTTCTGTAGCTAATCTTCTTTCCTCTGCTTCTCTTTCAGCCTTTTTTTCTTCTAATTGAAGTCTTTTAATCTCCGCCTCCCTATCCGCCTCCAATGCCCTAGCGTCAGCCTCAATCTGCAACCTCTTAATTTCTTTTTCAGCCTCTAACTTTCTTTCTGCTTCTTTCTCTAATCTTTTATCTTCTCTGGCAATAAATTTATCAACCTCGGAGGTTACATACTGGACCAGCTCTGGGCCACCCATGCCCATTTCTTTAGCAGTCTGCACAGCAGCAGATCGAAACTTTGCCAGATCAGCCATTCTGTACTATGCAAACCTTTAAAATTTCTAACTAGACAAATTTCTAATTATGACTAACAATTTCTAATTATGACTAACAACAACCACAGGCACTGATAGCTCAACCACTATTTAAATTCCACAAAAGAATACTTTTAGTTTTATTTTACCGGTAATTAAAAATCCGGGACCCAAGACCCTAATATTATTTATAAGAATTTAAAAATCCCGGAATCGAGCTACCCAATATATGTGGTGGATTTGATGTTACGAAATGTTGTTGTTATGTACTCTTAGTGTACTGAATGAGGTCAGCTGTGAAGGTCCCTGAATATAACAAATTATTACCACCTTTATGATCTCATTCAGACTTATTCTTTGACTAGAATGTATGATGACTACGTTTGGTGTCTAGGGTTATGAATATGTAGTGTATTGTTGCATTAGCCAACTAAACATATAAACAACTATTTTATTATCCAACTCAACGCAACAATACTACGACAATCACATACAAACTACACTTTAAAAGACTATCTTAAGTAAGTCAGTGGTTGAATTTTGTGTAACGTTAATGTTTTACCATTTATTTTGTCCTGACTCTATTTGGTTGAATCAGGACTGACAATCAAAGTGAAATCAATGTAATTATTTACATTAATCAATTTACACAATGGATCTCCTGTCCATAATACAAATATTATTATAATAAAAGTGTGTAGGTGTAGTTTTCTAAATTAGGTTAATACTGGTATATATATAATGGTAGGTTGTTGGTTAACATCCCTCCCTATAGTTCATTTGCTTTTCATTTGTCACAGGTAGAATTTTTTATTAATATTTTCAGTCTTTATTCTTAAAAAACTAGAGTTCATAGAGGTTGAGCTTCCTGGTGCCAAACAGGCACTTATCTTCGAAGGATAACACCGGTAGTTCTTTTCCTAGGCTCGCTGGACAATCTGTTCCACTTCGTGAAAGGCAATGGCATCCAGCACGTGCCCGAAATATGCAAACAGTGTCAGGAATCAATCAGTTCCCACGAGCTTGGTATTACGTTAATGACAGGGCCACAAAAAACCCTGAAATAAGGTTATGCATCCTTCTTTATAACAAGCATACAATAATATTCCACAATTTATTACAGGTACAGTACAAACAAACGAATAGGGTCAGCTCTTGATGACAACCTAATTTACCATTATATTTTGACGTGACAATGTATACCAGGATTCCTCTCCCCTAATGGTTACAACGCCTCTGCAATTCCAGCAGTAATCTATTTCCATACAATAGAATAGGTGTTATGCTCCTTGATGACAATCATATATAATTTTGTAGTTCGACACCTCTCTGATAGTCTATCATATGATGGATCAATTTCTAAGCTCAGCCTAAGTCTGCCATCGACTCACTTACTTACAGTCGTATGTTAATATCTCACATTCAAACTTTATTTTAAATGAAAGGTTAATAAAATCATTCTTACCACAGATTTCAATGAAATATACACAAGCGAACGATGACTGGCAAACAATTTATGGTACACTTTAGATCTGCCTTGTCCAGACTGCTTTCTATTTGTTTTAAAAGCACAAGCCTGCTCTCATCGCTCCTTGTTTATCAAAGATTTTTCTCAAAATGGCAACGAGCAGTCTACGTTTTTCGATAATATGTAATGCATTGGCCAATCGGACCATGCACATTTGAATCAAACTTTAAAAAAACAAACTCCCAACTACTATGTTTACTCCTGCAAATATATTTTTAGTTTTAGGTCAACCAATCCTATCTAGTCTTTCTTTAAACTACAGCCAATCAAATCATAGGTACCTTTTAGTCCTCATTTCCCCAAAAGTTTTTTTCAAAACATGCTATGAAAAAAAAATAAGCAGGCATGATTTTTGTTTTCGTCAGTCCGTCTTACAATACATAGTATTTTTGCCAATATCTTGGTTATTTATTGTACTAGTGCGTAACTGACACCATATTATTGCTCAGGAGATCATAAGGCATCCGAATATATAATTTTTATGGCCCTATGTATTATGGTTCATAATTCCATATTTTTTTCTATGTTAGTCGTTCAAATCTAGAAACTGCCACCTGTTCCATTCTTTTTCTAACTATTTTCAAACTAAATACGAGACTTGTCCGTAGTACGTTAGAATTACGTCATTCCTTATAAGAGCTAAGGTTGTTTACATGATTCAATTGACGAACAGTTTTTAGTTTTGTATCGTAATTTGAAAATCGCCCAAGGCTATGTCGCTCGAGTTGGCTTTTGTGAAATCAACGCGAGACGGCGTCTATTAAGTTCTGTCTTTCTATCCCTACCCTCCTTTTCTTTTATTCTAACACTCTATCGTCTTGAACTTGCACAAGTGTTACATTTAATCTCAAGGACGAATTTCGAAAAGACAGTATCTTTCATTCGGCTATAAGGCTTATCAAAATCCGCATACCGGCTGGCGTGGGGACGAAGAAGCTGGACTCAATTTTTATTTCCTATCTTATTTTTGACTTTATGCACTATAATATTACTTAATTTAGCTATTGTATTTAGAATATTGTCACAATGGTTTCGGTTGCTATCCATGCTTTGTGCCGATGTTCTCTTTTTCTCAGTACTTCTTCACATGTCTAGTTCCATATATTTCCAGTTGCTGAACATGTTTTTTTTCTTTTTTGCGTACGCCCGCTATTACTCGAGGCGAAATCTCAGGTTAGTATGTCTAACCTGAGACTGATTTTTACGTGAGTATCCCTTTTTTTCTTGTACAAAGACAGGTGTCCCTCGCCATTCAGGGCAGATACTCGCCGATTTCGGAGGTACCTATTATAGCTGGGTCGGCTCAGGAGCCGCCAGTCCCTGGTCGACGACATTCCTTCAAATGTTCTCGCCAGGGCTCGAGTTAATCCAGTCCAAATCCCGGTCGTCCCTACAAATGTCCTCGCCCGGGTTTGATCCTGGGTCACCCGGTCGCAAGCGCAGTTTGGTAACCACTACACCAGCGCGGCTCCCGCTGAACATGCTGAAAACAGAGGTAGCAAATCAGATTGCCATTGAGAGTTACAAAGGACGACACTTAGTTGCACTGTTGTTACTGCTGCTACTGTTGTTGGACTTGCTTACTTAGTCGTTCCTCTCCTACCTTGGGGGAGTAAAGGTTAACCAGAGAGAGCTCTATGGCTATCCTATTGGCTATCGTCCTTTTGGCCTGGTTCCAGTCCAGTGGTCGGTCCTTCAGAGAATGTCTGATGTTGTCCTCCTAGCGAACTGCGGGTCGTGCTGGGGGTCTAGATCCTTGGCTCTTGTTTTTCCCCTCCCGCTGTTGTTATAGATCCTGCAGCGTTTGGACCCTCGCCTAGTGCCGCGAAGTGGTATCTGCACGTGCTGTCATCTCGGCATTGTGCTGCCTGTGGATTTCCTACCCAGCCCGGGTAGAAGCCAGAAATGCACTGTACTAGCTCTAGGGAAGATCACCGAACTCGGCAGTTTACAACTTTAACTGTCTTTTTTTTTTTAAAGACAAAGTATCCCGTTCAACCCTTGATGAGTTATAATTAGGATATATAGCGTTGTGGTGAGTTGGGATTATTTAAATATAGTTATAGGGGACTTAATGTACTGACTGAGATCAGCTGTGAAGGTCTCTGTATCTAATAATGTTGGTGTGTTACAGAGAACCTTGCTTGCTACCACATTTCGACCTCAATCAGACTTATTCTTGAATGTATGATGACTTCATTTAATGTCTAGGGTTATGATAGTGATGAAGTGTAAGTTCACAACAACCAATAGACAGATAAACACCTAAGTTAAGATTCACAACAATTTACAACACTATGACAATCCCAAACAGATAACACTCTAAAGATTTATCTTAAGTAAGTCAAGTGTTAAATTTTATACAATGTATTAGCTTTTTCAATATATATAGTTATCCTGATCCTACTACAATGTGAATCAGGAATCACAATCAAATGTAAGCACAATGTTTATGTACAAAAATTTATACAAAAGATCTTTGTCCAGACATATAATAGTCTTGTAATATAAGTGTAGTGTTGTGATGTATTATTATAAGGTAATACTGGCTTTTAATGCTAGGTTGTTGTTTGTCATCACGACTTCATGTGTTTGTTACTGGTGGAAATAATATTAAAGGATTCACAGATTCTGTTTCTTTAAAACTTCTGTCCCTTTTATCTTTTTAATAAAGTTCAATTCAGGGTTAGTTTATTCAAGGTTGGGCTTTACGTGCTGACATGCTCTTATCTCATAATGCAGCTGCAGGAAACCTGTATCCTCTGCTCGCTTGCGTCTCAGTTTGATAATATGATAGGCAATGGCCGCTATCTTGTGCTGGGAGTCTGCAGCCAACTTTCTGGATCACGCAGTACTCAGACCGGACGATGCAATATCACCATCTATACCACGGTCCCTGAAAGTGAAGGTTATGCATCCTTCTTACTAACTAGTATACAATATTATTCCACACAGAAGTATATGACAGTACAAACAAACATAAAGTTCAGCACTTTAGGCCAACTGCTAGCTTTTCATGTGACAATATACACCAGTATTCCTCTCCCTAATGGTTACAACGCCTCTGCAATTCCAGCTGTAATCCCTTCCATACAATAGGATAGGTGTTATGTTACTATATGGCAATCCAATATATATATATATATGCAGTTATACTCCTCTCTGACAATCTTTTACATGGTGGAGCAATATCTAGGCTTTGCTTCATGTTTGCTACTGAACCGCACACATACAGACATAATTTATAATTTCACATTCAATTTTCAATAAAAATACAGATAAAAAATGTCTAGCTTACCACAATTCATAAGGAAAACACACTAAAGATGACTGGCACAGTTTGATCTGCGGTATGTCCAAGCTGTTATCATATATTTAATTTAGGATAACACTGCCTGATCTCATCTCTCAAAATGTGTAACGATATGGCGTCCCCTCTAAGATTTCTTCTGCCAATATCCAGTGTATTGACCAATCGTTTTGAGTATATTCAAAAGAGTACCCAGTCATTCCAACATTTTCATTCACTTCTACTCCGTTTCTAGGCATTTATTTGTTATTCATAGGTCACCCAATCCAATTTCTTTTAACTTCAAAGTTCAGCCAATGGCCTCCCACGTACTATCTTAGACTTTCTGTCACTACTATGTTTCACAAAAATCAGGAATTTCCATCCCAAGCAGATATGACCAAACCTGACAGTATCTCTGTTCTCTATATGTTTTATTACCAATATTTAATTATCTAATGGACTTTTTAGATAATTTATTACATATTTCTAGTCCACTAGCCTTCCTGTACACGAATATATGATTTTCAAGGGGCTAAGTGGTGTAGTTAAGAATACGATCTTTTTTCGATGTTAAGTGTTTAATTTCAACAACCCCCTGTTCAATCCTTTACGACTGTACTATCAGTATAAAGTCAGGAGCCCTACGTAAATATCAGGTTTCCTAATAAGAATTAAACCTGTTTTCAAAACTGTAGTGGGTTTGATGGTATTGTATGATGGTGATATTACTAAATGTAATGTATGAGACGACCTCACACTCAATTTTTTTTCTTAATGAATGTAGCTATGTAAAATGTCTAGGGTAATGATATGTAATGTGGTGTGATAGTTATAGATACACCCACAGATATTTAAGCAGACTAATAATATTTAACAAATATTATAATACACTGAACTAACTCAAGAGTGTAAAATTTTTGATAGAATTATATTACATTTATTTGTTCTGGATCAAGTTTTATGTTGACCAGAACTTTTTTTAAAAAAAGGATTTAAAAATTATGAAAGAAATGCATGGAATGTTACATAATAAATGCAAGAGTGTACATATATAAGTACTAGACTAGTTAGTTTTATTAAAATGTTCTAGTAGTCATCTACTTGGGAGGATAGTTAATGCTTGTGCTGTTGGGGTGGCCTCATCACACCTGTCTATATTGACTACACAGTGTCCAGTAAATTGCAGGAATTTTATGGGGTATTAGTAACTAAAAGGCGTTGGTGAACTTCCAGCAGACCAGAGGCTCACTCAACTTGCATATGTAGCTCTGGTGCTGAAATCTGGTGGTCCCACCTCTCCGTGCTGGCGGGCAATAATAGTGGTCTCTGTCACAACGTACTGCACAGATACACTCGAGTAAAATCACCAACTGAATGGACACCGCCTTGTTGACAACTGAAACTCACAGCTCTGCAATCAAAGTATTGGCTATGTGTCAAAATTCTATTCTCTACCCACGTTTGGACACAACACGGACACAACAACCACATCATACAGACAGGTCAGATCTCTCTGACCAAACAGCACATTTACCATGGTGGTTTTACATCAGATAGGTCCTCCCAGACTATAGATTCTGAAAAATATTTATTAGTTTCCTTCCCTAAAAGTGGATAGGTAATATGTTTCATTATTCTCAACACTTGATCTGTCTTTCCTAACCCTTGCTGGAGTTTATGTATATTGTTGGTCCCTAGACCCTGACTTGGGCGGGGGGTCTAGAGCAAATCCCTACTTGTTTGTAAGGCTAGATTATGATATGGCAGTATCAAATCACTCGAACATTAAACAATATTCAAAATATACAAAGAAATAATTTCAATCTTACCAGATTATGAATAAAGAACACAGAAATGCTAGCAAAACTCAGCTGAGCTGCTGGCTATAGTATGGCGTCCCTGAACTTATTTCACTTTCTTTCATTTGGAAATCACCACACTTTAAAATACTGTGTCTATCATCGAACAACTATTGAGGAATGGCCCCACTTCTCGTCTGAGCGCCGATAAAATGATTGTCTGTGGCCAATCACTGCCTAGGTTTATTTCAAATTCAAATTTCCTACCCTAAAGTCATTTCAGTCATGCTTCAGTCAAGTATGGATGTTTATCTGTTAGTCTGTCCGTCTCTACTTGTTTTTTTCAAAAACGTACTTGATTTTTGAACCAACCTTTCTCTCCCCTCCAAAATTTTGTCGTTAAAAGTTATATTTAGACACAGCTCCCACCAATGTCCCTTCGCTTCCCTACTAAGTAGATTTGAACACCTGCGTCTCAAGGTCGTGTTTTTTTGTGCAAATAGCGACACTTTTTATTCCATACAGTCTGTCGCTGATGTGAACAACACTGTCTTTTGTCATTATCTTCAATATTATCTATCCGTCTGTAAAATTAAGAACATATTAGTTCACTGCTCAGAATGGGCCATCCGGCCAGCTAATTTTTATATTCCTAACATTAATATTACGAAAAAGTTACTTTTTAATTTTTGTAATATTCCAAACATCTGCGTTCTGCCGCTGAATTCAAATCAAAGGCTTGGTATCGCAAAAGCGACCAATAAATGACTGTGGCGTAACATATCCAAGGTCCCTTCTGTCGAGTTCCTTACTTTATGTCAACTTGGGAAACGTGACTTTTCTCCGTTTCCCCCCCAATTGCGTCTCCTTAGCCTTTCTAGTCTCACGCAATCTTTCCAGTCATATTTTTTCCTTTTTATCCGCCGTTCCCCTCCTGTCTAGCAAGTCAATTTTTATGGAGGGTGATGACCCGCGGTCTGGGCGATCATGTACTATCAGCAGCCTACGCATTATGTTTTTATCCTTACATGTTATCTTTGGAGGTATTTTACCGTTGTATCTCTGTCAATTTCACTACAAAAACTTAACATCGTATCATTAGTTTTTTTCATCACTGTTTATTTGAAAAAAATCAGGCCATGCCCACGGCGAGTTGGTTTATTGTTAGACACACAGCGAGTGGCTTGCGCTACTGTGTTCCATGGTCCGTCTACCTCTCTCTGCTTTTTTTCTTCTAAGCCCGTCTGTCTTTCCAAGGCTAACCTTGTGCCGCAATTTTGCATTAGTGTTAGTTTTTAAAATCAAGGTCGTTCCGAAGATTTTACTACACATTCTATTTTTAGAACTACGGTTATCGCCGTATTGTTAGGCTCAAGCATTTTATTTAGGAACGAACGAATTAGGACAAGAAGAAATCTTGTGTTAGCCATTACGGCGTTATACAACTAAGGCGTTATCTATACTGGGAAAGCACTGGTCCTTCTCCATTCTTCTTCCTATCGTATTATTTCGTTCTGCTTTACATTTATGTTCTAATTTATATATGGGTATTAGAATTTTTCACCACAAGTGTAGTAAATTCAAGATAATAAAATCTGTTTTCCAGTATTCAAATATAGTACCTTCTCCTCCCTCTACTTTGTCCCAAATATAGTATCCTCACACCATCATTGATCCTTATATATTAATTTTAGTTCTTGTTATATACTGTTTTACTATATTGTACAATTCTCTAGGTAACCGCCTCTTGTCTCTAGGACGCGGGGATGAACTGCAGGAGAAAGATTTTAAGTTGATGACACAGAATAGGACGACCTGGCTTACATTTGTTGAAGGCCTATACTCGACAGGGAGCTAGAGGGTAACGATAATGAATTCCACCCTACAAATCCACCTCGCCACCAAGTAATCAGTACGCACAGTTAACACACTGGAAAATCTGAATCAACTATTATAAATATAATTGATACTGTAAATTCCCGGAAGTATATAGGCCTACCCGGTGTAATATTCTAAAGTACACCCCTAGTTCAGATCCTACATAAGATTAATTCATACACTGGACTATTTAATTAAGTAGTCTATGTATTAATTCATTAATTACAATTAAGCTACATGCGAAGCAAAAGTCTTGGACAAACTTGCGAGAGACCTTCCTGTCCCGTGTCATCCATTTACGGTATTTCCATGTCTTTTTTATTACCTTCGTATTTATCTCTAATTTCTTTTCTTCCATGTCTCCCCCCGCCCGTCTTCACATTGGTGATCTAGTTACACCAATTTAATCCTCCTATTCTGCACACACACTCACTTATGAAAGTTTGTAACTTTGTGGTCAACGTTTTTGTTATTCTTCTTGTTTCAGAGGCATACACAGTACTGCCTTGGCATTAAGCTGAATATTCTTATTTTTGTATATTTGGACCTAGCCTGATTCATACCTCGTGGGATAACGTAGCAGGGATATATTATGTTCTCCCTCACCCGGTATACTATAGCATGGGGGATGTGTTTTAGCGCAATTTGGTTTATACCCTGGGGAACAAAGCAGCGTAGGCGATATTATACCCCCATAATTATTCCCACAAGGCCAAATTATACCCGCATATAGTTGGGGGGTTAATCCGGCCTGATACACCGGTAACAGCAGAATTGAAATTAGTACGGTGCAGTAACGTAATAACGCCAGAGCCAATCCAAAAACATATTATGATGTGATGCAGCCGTGGATGGTGTTCTCATAATAGCTGACGCATAAAGTATGCTTCGCTGGAAAACCACTACCGCGCATTGTCTGCTATTTTTCTGACTCGAGCCAAATTGTATCAAGTCTCGTTTTCAGCAGAGAGGAGAGAGGCCTGTTTCGTCTTTCCAGTTCACACCCGAGAAGGTCGTGTTCCCTTGTTCGTGTTTCAAAAGTTTTGGATGTGCATAAAGCGAACAGATGCGGTTTAATTGGAGATTGATTTAGCGATGATTTCCTTACATATTTTGTTTTTGTAATTTTGTAACTGTGGAAAAAGAAACAGCCTATGTGATTCATTTGAAACAGTAAATTTTGTTTGTAATGTGTGATTTCCCGAAGAGATTACTAGTGCTTTGAAAGAAAGGTCGCGTTGTTATTTGTCAATTTAAAATCTGCCTTTGCGTTATTAACAAAGACAAACAAACATGCATTTAAAAAAGTTTAATTTGTGTAAAAATATTTTCAGTTACAGTGGGCTGCATTATAAATGAGGCACGGGGACTGTGCCTTTAAAAGCAGGACTTCACTTATTTTAAAACCCAAACAATAAATATCTGAGTTTATTTTACACTGTAAAAATAATGTGATGGTGTCATCATTTAGTCTATTTCTGTGCCTAATTATCAATAACAGACTGGGAAATCATGTGTTCAATAGGACCTTATAAAAGACACAGTAATAAAGGGAATGGGTTAAAAAACCTGTACAGAAATTATGTACAGGGTGTACACGCAAACACCTTGTACAGATTATGGGTAAACCATAGCATGTGGCATGTATGACTGTAGTAACTCTGTGGTTAATGACAAGTTCACCAATGTGGGGCTGATGACATGTATCAGATAGCCTAAGTGCTGAAAGAGGCCAAAGCACAATGTGGGGCTGATGACATGAATCAGATAGCCTAAGTGCTGAAAGAGGCCAAAGCACTAAGGACAGCATTTTAAAAAGAAGCAATCCGCTTTCTTCAGGTATGTTATGAGATGGATGCTGAAATCTTTTGTGAAAGCAGGAAAGATTGAAGGAAAAAGAGAGAAGATATTGGACAGTTTGACATCATGACATGGAAAGAAGTAGAAATATTAGTTTAAAAAATAGGAATAAAATCCACTTGCTTTTATAATCAATAACTAGATTTATTTCACATCTGGGTTTTATAAGACTATCTTATTGGTTTATTTTAAATGGATGTACATTCCAAGGAATTAGAATGTTAAGAGTATTTTTAAGAAATAATTGAAAATAATGCAGGCATGTAAATTTAAACTTTACTTTTAAACAAATACAATCAGTCAATACCCTTTAACTTCCCAAGGAACGTAAGCCTTTAACAAACATATATAAGTCCTCCTATTACGTGCCATCAACTCAAGTTCTTTTCATGTCGTCCGCATCATTTTGATTTCTTTCTCCAGTTCTCTTCTCTGTGTGTTTTTTTGTGTGGTTAAGCTCTTCCTCTCTTACACTGTGAATTCCAGAACAGGGACTACCTTATAATGCTATCATCGTATAGTTTTGTAGTACCTATATGCAATTTTTGTCTTTGTCACCTGTTTGTGGCTGACGAAGGGTAAAACCCGAAACGTCCCTTGTCTCATGTGAACTGTTATTTGTAAAACTGATTCAATACCGTTTTATTAGTTTATAAACTTATATAATGCTATCAGCAGGTTTCCTCAATGTGTGTCCTATCCATCTCCAGCGTCGTCTTCTCTTCTCTTGTTCTGCTGGCACTTGTCTGGTTCATGTCACCAGTTCCACACTGGTGATCTTGTATACCATTTCATTGCTTCTACACAAGCAATTGTATATACAGTATTTATCTTCCTGGTCGTTGTTTTTGTTCTCCATGTTTCACAGCCATACAATAGGACTAACTTGACATTTGAGTTGAAGATTCAGATTTTTATGTTGGACTTGATTTCTTGTTATCTTTTTTTTTCTGCTCCCCTTTCGGGCCTGGTTACAAATGAGAGTAATTTATATATTTCACAGAAAAGGAATCATAGACCTAACTTTTGTGAACTACACTACATTCTAGTTGGAGTCATGTAAAGTTTAAGAACATATGAGTGACGATAAGTAGTAGCCAAGAAACATTTTCCTATATGAAGTGAAGATAAACAGTAGCCAAGAAACATTTTCCTATATGAAGTGAAGATAAACAGTAACCAAGAAACATTTTCCTATATGAAGTGAAGATAAACAGTAACCAAGAAACATTTTCCTATATGAAGTGAAGATAAACAGTAACCAAGAAACATTTTCCCATGTGGTGGTGTATGGATTGTGGTATCAGCCGTGAGGATTGAATGATTAACCTCTAACTTTAATCCATTTTGTGCACTGATGCAGACTGGATGTCAAGGAGAATGGATTCTCAAGAAGTGTAAGTAACCTTTTTTTTTAAAATCTCTGCTTTCACTTTTGTACTGTGTAGTTTCCAGGGGGTGGAGGGGTCTCTGAAGAGACAAAGAAAGAATGGCGCTACTTCACCATCAGGCATATCAATGAAGGCGGCTAATATGATGTTGTGCATGGGGATTGCAACCTCATCATGTCAAACAAAGTGCTTCAGAACCCACTGCTTCAAGAGCACTTGAATGCTTTGGGCAGGCTTCCTGCAAGGGGACCGGCTTCAGTAGTAGCTCCTTGTTTTGTTTGGTTTGAAGGACTATCTTCGTTGCTGTGGTGAAGTGGGATGTTATAAATATTTATAGGGGACTTAGTGTACTGACTGAGATCAGCTGTGAAGGTATCTATATCTATTAAAAGTAGTGTATTATAGATAACCTTACTTGCTACCACATATCTCTTATCTCAGTCAGAATTATTCTGGAATAGTGTGATGCTACGTTATGCGTCTAGGGTATGAGTATGGTGAAGTGTAAGTCACAACAACAGACAGATAAACAATTTAATTTAATCCACTACTCTTAACAACACTGTGACACTCACATACATATAACACTCTATGAGAATAGCTTAAAGAAGTCACTCGTAACGGTTCAAATAACAATATGTATTCATTACTAGCATGAATGAATATGTGTCCTGATTCAACTACAAGGGAACCAGGAATCACAATCAATTTAAATTACAAGTTATGTACAGAATGTATTTAATATGAATATTGTAGTGACATATATTATTACAAATGTTCTATGTGTGTCAGTTTTGTAGTAGTAAAATGAGGTAATACTGGTTTTGTTTTGTTCAAGCTCTGTAGGTATTTGTCATCATGACTTCAATAGTTTGTCTTTAGGGACTAGTATTGGAGATGTTCACAGTTCCTGATTTTAAGCTAAGTAAATTCCCCTCTGAATAGTATTTTTATAAAGTTATTTCAAGATGAGGGGCATAATGTTGAGCTCAGCTGGCCAACTCTGCTTATCTTGAGTGATGGCGGCAGGAGAGGACTCCTCTGCTCGAATTCTCCTCTGGGCTCAGGAGACACCTCACTGATAGCTAAAAAGACCAAGGAGTATGCTGTCCGACACTGGATTCAGCAAATCTCTGACCAGATGCTGCTCAGTACCATCAAGACCACTGTCCCTGAAATCAAGAAGGATGTACCTTCTACTTCATAACTAATTTATATTCTCTTTTACACTGATCACAATACAGCACAAACATTGCGTTCAGAGCGTTAGGCCAACAGTCAGCTTCATCTGAAATACTTTATACCAGCATTACCCTTCTTAATGGTTACTACGCCTCTGCACTTCCAGCATTATTTCTTTCTAGTCAATCATCCAGGTGTCAGTGTACTGTTTGGCCATTCCATGCCGTTTTACTTCTCTCCGACACCCTCTGTTCAGGCTGGAGCATTTTAGGCTTTACCTCACGTTTGCCACTGAACTACACATATATATACAGGCATAAATCAACAATTCACATTCAATTTTCATTAAAAGATATTAAATGGTTCAAGCTTACCACAATTCATACGAATAACACAGATACGTTGATTAGCAATGAATTCTGGCACAAACTGGCACAAATTTCCTTCTGCTTATCTTCCAGGCTTTTAATTTAGCCAAATATATGCTGGCTTCAACGCACTGATGCTTTATCAAGTGTATTTAAACAAGTGGTTTCGAACTAACGCTCCCAAGTGTGTATATCAGCGAGTCTGACCAATGAGCCCCGTTTCGACAAGTGTTTGAAAAAATGTTATCTTTTCCCGTCTCCCCTAACAACCAAGATAGTATTTATAGCCCGACCAATCGTGGTTAGGCTTTCATTTGTTGCGCTCCAATCAATTTGGAGTTTACATGGTAGGCTATTTCTGTAACGTAAATTTTTTTCAAACACGTTAAAAAAAAATCTTATGAGCAGAAATGATTTTATGCTGTCAGGCACCCCCAATATTTTTTTTTGGGTATAATTTATTAATTCCTGGACTATTTGCGTAACGTTTTACATATTATTTGTCAGCAAGCCCTAAGGAACCCAAAAATACTAATTTAAAGGAGCTACGTGGCTGCGTTCAAAATATGCAATTTCTAGGATAGTCGTATAGTTGTTTTATTTTTTATGTGAGAACCGCCACCTGTCCTGCTGTACTGTCAGACTAATGTCAGGATTTCGGACATAAAACAGTAGAATGTCAGGTTTCCCCAATAGTGCTCTGATCTCCCTTAGATAACATAAGGAAAATCTAAGCACAGTGCACAAACTCCGTAGACCAGCGAGAATCCATATGTGTGTAAATAGGAATCACACATTCTATGTTTTTTTAAGGTGGGTAGGTTTCCAATTTTAAAATTTAGCCAGGGCAGGGGCCATGTGGCCTACTCTTTATGATTTCCAACGGCAGAGGGATTTTTAACGTGCGCAACTTACTCACAGGACTTCCTATTTTTTCACCTGTATCCGAGAAGGTTAGGCATCTGATCTCACTACCCAGGAGACCAGGGGAGAGTATGACATCATTAGGACCACTGGTTCTGAAAAAAAAATTATTTCCATAAATTATATTCCATCTCCTGGAAATCAAACCCGGTACCTTTATAATTTGAGGCGGATGCCATACCTCTTAGCCACTCTGGCCCCCTTGCTCTGTAAAGAGTGCAATTGAAAAGGATGGTGATGTATATGCATGTCATGCTTAATAGTTTCTTGAAACCTCTTTAGATAATTTGTTAAAGAGTGCGTGAAGAGGAGGAGTGGTTTATCAACAAAACAACTAAAATATCAGGCCTACTAAGACTACATTGGAGCCGCGGTAGCATAGTGGTTAGTGCACTGGCTTCCTAGCTCGGTGGTCCATTGTTCGATCCCAAGTTGAGGTGGGACTTTTTAGACCGCAAACGGCTCCGAGGTCGGCCTAGCCTCATGAATTGGGTATCAGAGCAACCCTGGGAAGGTTAAGGCAGCCGGCGTGATGCTGACCACATCACCCCTAGCGTGCAGATGGTCGAGAAGATATGGGCCTAACATCATACTTCCAATATGCCTCAATGGGCATGTAAAGGGATCCTTTACCTACCTTAAGCCAACATTAGGGCAAAGTAAATTTAAAAAATGACAGAATTTTGTAAATACAAACATCACCAGGGTGCCTTTGACATCCAGGTCACTACAGTCAGATCCTATTCTTGGGATGATAAAAGTCGTTAATCTTTTAATCTACCTGTCAAGGGATGAGTTGGGTGTGGGTGTAGGTGACAGGTTATTTTCTATAATCTTACTTCTATTTTATGTCAGTTTATTTACGCTATGGTTATACACGTTTAGTATCTTGTCTCTTTATTATTGTAATTTTGGTAAAAAGGTAAAGGATCCCGTTACACGCCCTTTGAGGCGTGTTGGGAATATGGTGTTAGGCCCATATTTTCTTTACCATAGGCTCACTGGGGGTAATGTGAACAGCATGACGCCGGCTGCCTTAACTTTCCCAGAATTGCTCTGGTACCCAATTCTTGAGGCAGGGTCGACCTCGGAGCCGTTTGTGGTCTAAAAAAATGCTACCTCAACTGGGGATCGAACCGTGGACCACTGACCTAGGAAGCCAGTGCACTAACCATTGTGTCATGTACTTGTGCATATTATTAAAAATGCATGTTATTTTTGTATGAGCATCTGATTAGATAAGAAGTTAGATTGCTTTCCTCTCGCAAAAAGAATATTTGCCTTCAACAAACTTATGCCAAGTCTTCATCGTCATCATCATCTTGACCCTTCACCTCCCCAAAGAATATTTGCCTTCAACAAACTTATGCCAAGTCTTCCTGTCCCGTGCCATCAGCTCAAGGTCTTTCCACCTATTCTTCCCCTTCATGTCTGTCTTCAGTTCTCTTCTCTGGGTGTTCTTTGGTCTCCCTGTACCTCTCTTACCCTGGTGATTTCAGAAGAAAGACTGCCTTAGAATGCTATCAGCAGGTTTTCTCAGTCCATCGCCAGCGTCATACGCTCATCTCTTGTTCCACTGGCACTTGTCTGTTTCTTTTCATCAGTTCGACATTAGTGATCTTGTCATACCACTTTGATCCTTCTATTCTATGCAAGCACCCATTTATGAAATTCTTACGCTTTTAGGTTGTTGTTTTTATTGTTCTCCATAATTCAGAGCCATACAATATGATTGACTTGACATTTGAATTGAAGATTCAGATTTTTGTGTTGGGCTTGATTTCTTTTGATCTCCAAATATTTCCCAATGCAGTGAAAGCTCCTCTAGCCTTTCTGTATTATTGTTTTGAAATAATTCTATTCTATGCAAGCACCCATTTATGAAAGTGTAGCATTTTGGTTGCTTTTGTTGTTTTCTGTGTTTCAGAGCCATTATATAAGTGAATGTGGTTGTTACATGTGGTTTCTTCTTGTAGTTTAATTTAGAGTAGAACATAGAATCACAAACGTTCATGTATCATGCTGACAAACACGAATGGAGACGGGTATGGTCGTCACAACATCACTGGCGGAATAATACAAGACGTCGGGTAGAGGGTCCATGATATATCTTCTTCAGCATTTATTTTACATCAAGGAAACATCTTCATGGTCAATGCATATACAAGGCATACATAGTAGATAATCTTCCATCTGTCTCGTCTCAATCATTCAGTCCTGGCCGCTGTACTAGAGGTGCATACGAACGATAACACCAAAGTAATGTGGACCAGATGACGTGAATATAAAAATACTTGATTTATTTTACTCGATAAGCAATAAGAGGTGGAACTTCTATATAAGTTCAGGACCATCTTAGAAACATAGTGGCGGCCTCCGAAGTTAGTTATGCCGCTTAAATAAATATCTTCCTTCGCAATTCTTGGAGCTTGAAAAAAACATGTCTTACTATGACAACTTGAAGTAACGAAAGGCCAAGAATATTGGCCGTTAGAATAAATTAGTGCAAACGTGTTACGTCATAGACAACCGGTGACGTATTTATGCAGCGTTCAATATAAGTTAAAACCCGTGCAAAAACATGAGTTACCACAAAGAGACATATTTCCTCAAAAAGTACTGGCAATAAGTCTATGTGTGACAACATATCAATATTCGTTCTTTAACAGTGGTAAAACTTGAATGCTGTAAACAGATTGTGAAGAAAATGATAGTCACTACACGGTTAGTTTGACATAGTAAAAAGAGGATGGTTTTAAAGTTACGTTGTGGTTGAGTTCTACAGTTTTACTTTATTTTTCAATCCACTTGTACTTTAACGTAACTCTGGCTTTTACCTGGTTGCCTGCATGCAGGGGATCTCACTGTGGGTCCATGATAGGCAGGTGGAGCTGAAAAGTCACTCTGTGTGGGACGTGACAATTCTTTGGGTGAGCCCAGAACCAGAGCCCAGTATTTTAGCTCTGCCTATTTGGAGAGTCCCCTTGTATGGCGGGAAATGCACAATATGCCATGTACTTCTTCTGCCTAGCTTGGGACTAGATGTGATTGTCCTTTGTATGCAAGCCAAGCTGGAGACTCATGACTTCAACTCAACACGTTTCAGAATAGTAGAAAAGCCACAGGAAAAGCCTAGATCTACGGTGTAGATAATACGAAGGACTCTTCAACTTGGTATTGGCTGCAAAAGAGCGAGAAGCTCTGCAGTCCTAGTTAAGCAAGAAACTTACTATATGTATTTTAACTTTACACTTTTTGTCCACTTGTACCTTAAATTTACTTTATTGTCTGATTGAATTTAACCTTTACACTTTTTGTGTCCACTTGTACTTTAAATTAGCCCAGTGTAATTCCCGTTGGATGTTGTCATCGTGCTCTTCATGTCTGTCTCGACTTGTGACTTTAAATTAGCCACAGTAGTATTCCATTTTGTTTCCCGTTGGATGTTGTCACTTAACTTACAAAGGTTAAGAATTGATACCAAATTGTTGTTCTACCTTTATATTTACTGTATCCAGTTATTCTCACACATACTTTAAGTAAAAATTGTAGGAATGCAACATTATAAAAAAAATAATGTAACAGCAGACTCACATTTACAGTATCCAATGGTAATCTAATAATAAAAAAATAATCAAACTCTACATACAGTTATTTTATTTGGAAACATACTCAGATTAGGGAGGCATGCAATCTTCTTCTTCTTTGATCCTTAGCCGCCGACCGTCAAAGCAGTCAGTGGCCATTACGCCTGGTGGCGTCTTGTAGGGCAACAACAAATTGATTCCACTTTGCTCGGTCGGCGGCCATCCTTCGTACAGTGCCCCAGCTCTGGTTCATTCTTTTCATCTCAGCCTCCACAGTCCTCCGCCAAGTTGTTTTTGGTCGGCCTCTCTTTCGTTTTCCTTCAGGAGTCCATAGCATAGCTGTTCTTGTGATGGCATCAGGGTCTCTTCTGAGGACATGGCCAACCCAGCTCCAGCGTCTGCCAGCTATGATGGTGTGCATGTCCTCTTGCTTGCTCCGAGTAAGCAGATCTTGGTTGGTGATGGTATTCGGCCAAAAGATTCGGAGAATTTTTCTTAGGCATGTTGTGTGAAAAGAGGACAATTTCGACATTTCCTTCTCTGTAACTCTCCAGCTCTCCGCGCCATAGAGAAGCACAGAAAGCACACAGCTCTGATATGAGGCATGCAATAGCCACTCACAACTAACCTACTTAGTTAGTCGTTCCTCCTCTACCTTGGGGTGTACAGGTTTACCACGGCTGTCTTCCTCTTGGCCTGGTTCCAGTCCAGTCCTCAGTCTTTCAGGTATTGTCTGATGTTGTCCTCCCAGCAAACTCTGGGTCGTCTTGGAGGACTGGATCTCTGTAATTAGCACTCATATAGTATTCGAAAAGTCTGCGATAGTATGAATCCCTATTCTGAGCGTGTTTTTAGATCATGTGGAGAATTGCTCTAAAGATGAGCAGCAGAGTAAGCTAAGCTTTAATAAGTTAAGCCAAGGCTTGGCCGCGTATAATTTATTAAAGAAATAATAACAGATGAAAGAAAGAAGAGTGGGATAAAAATCTGAAAGGAAAACATGCATATAAGAAGTTCAAGGCTCCAACAAGAAAATGTTAGATATCTAAGAAATTAAAAATTCCCAGTCATAGGAAACTTCTCAGGCCACAGCTGGGAAAGGGCTATTTCAGAATAGAAGAACTTTACTGTGCAGTATATCTTCAAAACAATAATATAGAACATTTCTTGTTAAAATGTAAGAGGTACAAACAAATGAGAATACCAATATATAATTATTTGCAGGCATCAAACTTAACTATTAATATAGAAGAGTTGTTAAGAAAGTCAGACCTAGGGAACTGCATAATATAGTCAAACAGTATTTAACAAGAACAAAAGTTAATATATAGTAATTGGTGAAGGTCTGATGATGCTCTTACAATACATATGGCATATGGCAAGAGAAAGTCACTAAAATATCTAACTGGAAACACCAGGCCTTTACGCCCTTCACCCTGAATATAATTTTTATTTCTTGTGTTTGTTTGGTTTTATTTTATCTCGTTTTTTTTTGTGTTGGTTTTTTTTAAACATACAGTACAAGCAAAATTGGTAATTTTGATTTGCCATATTTACAATGATTTGACAGATATGATGCCACTTTCCCGTATCAGCAGTTATTCGTCTTATTTGGAATTGAAAACAATATATATATATATATATATATATATATATATATATATATATATATATATATATATATATATATATATATATATATATATATATATATATATATATATATCCTAATTATAACCCATCAGAGGTGTAGTGAAATTGACAGAGATACAACGGTAAAATATAGGCTAAGGAGACGCAATTGGGGGGAAAACAGAGAAAAGTCACGTTTCCCAAGTTGACATAAAAAGTAAGCAACTCGACAGAAGGGACCATAGATATGTTACGCCACAGTCATTTGTTGGACGCTTTTGCGCGATACCAAGGCCTTGATTTGAATTCAGCGGCTAAACGCAGATGTTAGGAATATTACAAAAATTAAAAAGTACTTTTTTCTTAATATTAATGTTAGGAATATAAAAATTAGCTGGCCGGATGGCCTATTCTGAGCAGTGAACTAATATGTTCTTAATTTTACAGACGGATAGATAATATTGAAGATAATGACAAAAGACAGTGTTGTTCACATCATCGACAGACTGTATTGAATCTAAAAGTGTCGCTAATTGCACAAAAAAAAACACGACTTTGGGACGCAGGTGTTCAAATTTACTTAGTATGGAGGAGAGGGTTTTTGGGTGGTAGCTGTGTCTAAATATAACTTTTAACGACAAAATTTTGGAGGGGAGAGAAAGGTTGGTTCAAAAATCAAGTACATTTTGTAGAAACACAAGTAGAGACGGACAGACTAACAGATAACCATCCATACTTGACTGAAGCATGACTGAAATGACTTTATGGTAGGAAATTTGAATTTAAAATAAACCTAGGCAGTGATTGGCCACAGACAATCATATCATTAGCGCTCAGACGCGAAAGTGGGGCCATTCTTCAATAGTTGTTCAGTGATAGACACAGATTTTAAAGTGTGGTGATTTCCATATGAAAGAAAGTGTAATAAATTTAGGGACGCCATACTATAGCCAGCAGCTCAGCTGAGTTTTGCTAGCAATTCTGTGTTATTTATTCATAATCTGGTAAGATTGAAATTATTTCCTTATATATTTTGAATATTGTTTCATGTTCGAGTGATTTGATACTGCCATATCGAAATCTAGCCTTACAAACAAGTAGGGATTTGCTCTAGACCCCCCGCCCTAGTCAGGGTCTAGGGACCAACAATGTACATAAACTCCAGCAAGGGTTAGGCAAGACAGATCAAGTGTTGGGAATAATGAAACATATTACCTATCCTCTTTTAGGGCAGACAACTAATAAATATTTTTCAGAATCTATAGTCTGGGAGGATCTATCTGATGTAAAACCACCATGGTAAATGTGCTGTTTGGTCAGAGAGATCTGACCTGTCTGTATGATGTGGTTGTTGTGTCAGTGTTGTGTCCAGACGTGGGTAGAGAATAGATTTTGACACATGGCCCATACTTTGATTGCAGAGCTGCGAGTTTCTGTTGTCAACCAAGCAGTGTCTATTCAGTTGGTGACTTTACTCGAGTGTATCTGTGCAGTACTTGTGACAGAGACCACCATTATTGCCCGCCAGCACGGAGAGGTGGGACCACCTGATTTCAGCACCAGAGCTACAACTACCAGATGAGTGAGCCTCTGGTCTGCTGGACATTCACCAACGCTGTGTAGTTACTAATACCCCCCATAAAAATTCCCACCATTTTCTGGACACTGTGTAGTCAATATAGACAGGTGTGATGAGGCCACCCCAACAGCACAAACAGTAACTATCCTCCCAAGTAGATGACTACTAGAACATTTTAATAAAACTAACTAGTATAGTACATATATATGTACACTATTGCATTTATGATATAATATTCCATGCATTTCTTTCATAATCTCTAAATCCTTTTAAGTTCTGGTCAACCTAAAAAATTGATCCAGAACAAAATAAATGTAATATAATTCTATCAAAAAATTGTACACACGTGAGTTAGTTCAGTGTATTTTAACATTTATTAATATTATTAGTCTTGTTAAATATCTGTGGGTATATCTATAACCTATTACACCACACTACATAGCATAACCCTAGACACTTTACGTAGCCACATTCATTAAAAAAAAATTAAGTGTGAGGTCGTAGTGGTAGCAAGAAAGGCCTTCTGACAATTCTCAACTACATTTTATCTCAGGAGCCTTCACAGCTGGCCTCATACAATTACAATTAGTAATATCACCATCATACAATACCATCAACACCACTACATAAATTGGGGTCTTGTCCAGGGATAATTAGCCCAACAGTAATATTAGGATCTCCTGGTGGGAGAAATAAAAGTAGGGAAATAAATTGTAAAATTCCCTTTAAAATTAAAAGTGTCCCTGTAGATAAAAGTTGGTGAATCTTCACAGCCAGTAATAATTAATTAGTTAACTGGTTAGTTAGAATTAGTTAGACTATAGTCATAAGAAGTACTTAGTGTATTTACTGGTTAGAAATTTAGCTTGTATATTAATATATTGTCTAAAAAGTATGGCGGAGCTGGCAAAATTTAGATCAGCTGCTGTGCTCACCGCGAAGGAGATGGGAATGGATGGTCAAATTTTAATTCAATACGTAACGGCTGAATGTGATAAATATATTGAACGGGAAGAAAGGAGGTTAGCTGAAGAGAAGAGGTTAGAGGCTGATAGAGACATTAAGAGGCTGCAGATTGAGGCAGAAGAAAAACGACAGCAAAGGGAGGCAGAAGAAAAAAGGTTGACTGCCGAAAGGGAGGCAGAAGATAGAAGGTTGCAAAGGGAGGCAGAAGAAAAAAGGTTGACTGCGGAAAGGGAGGCAGAAGATAGAAGGTTGCAACGGGAGCACGAATTACGACTAAGGGAGCTGGAATTACAAGGCCAGGCTCCTGAAAATGGTGCCAGCCGTTTTGCCTCAGATGCTACGCCCAGTCTGGGAGCCTCAAACTCAGCTATGGGGTTTCATTTAGACCATTTTGTTGAAAAAGACGATGACATAGAGGGGTACCTAGGACGTTTTGAGTTATTAGCTACTACATATGGGTTAGAGAGAGAGAGGTGGAGCTTAAAGCTATCACAGGGATTGAGAGGTACTTCTTATGAAGTATTTGCCAAAATGAACAGGGAAGACCAAGACAATTATGACATGTTAAAGCAGGCTTTGTTATTAAGGTACGAGAAGAATGGTGAATTTTATCGTAAGAAATTTAGAAATGCTAAACTGTTGTCTGGGGAGACATACCACCAATTCTCTGCTAGACTAGAAACCTATTTGGAGAAATGGACGGCTCTGGGGAAGACCCAAGATCTTAAAGAAATGATCATGATTGAGCAATTGAGAGAGTCCATGGCTCCAGACATGAGAAAATTTCTCATGGAACAAGGTGCAGAGAAGTTGGGGGAAATTTTAAATGTTGCTGAGAGGTATCAGGCAGCCCAGGCAGAGGTAAGTGGTGCTAAAAAGAAGCACATAGACAATTTTAAAGCTCCACAGCAATTTAATAAATTTGATAATAGAGAGCAGGGAAATAAAGGTAGGACAAACTTTGAGCGGCCAAGAAATGACTATCGCGACAGAAACTCACAGTTCAATGACCAAAAGTTCAATGAAAGAAAACCGTTGAACCAAGGAAAAAGATGGTGTAAATGGTGCAAGAAGGATAACCATAACACTGAATTTTGTAGAAGGAAACCTTCAAACATTGCTGCAATGAAGTCGGGGACGCAAAGATTAAAGGTTAATCCTAAGGGACAACAGGAACCTTATCAACCCCCAGTTTGTGAGGATGTTATTTGTAATGGGGTCACCATAAGGTGCCTTTATGATACAGGTTTGGATTATGATTCAGTTGTGAAGTCTAGCCTAGTGGACCCAAGTCAGTATACCACAGAAACAGTGGAAATACAAGGGGCGACTAAGGACATACCACTCATGACACTTCCCATCGCAAGGATAACGGTGAAAACTCGCTATGTGGAAGGAGAAATCAGAGCAGCAGTGATAGATGAACCAATCTACCCTCTGATATTGGGGTGTAGATACGTCTTCTTGGGGAATCCCGAGAAACCGGTGATCATGGCGACAGTGCAGACCAGGTCACAGAAGGAGGAGGAAGAAGGTGAACCTATAAATGCTCATCCAGAGGAGATGAGGAAGGCGCAGGCTGAGGATAGGACACTCAAGCCCTGTTTTAAAAAAATTGCCCAAATGCCACACACCTCCGAGCAAGGGGGAATATTTCATGAAGAACAAACTCTTATACAGGAAGGCCGGAACTGGAACAAATGGTCACAACCAGCTGGTTCTTCCCACTTCATATAGAGATAAAGTGATGGAACTCGGGCATGCGATTCCCTTCAGTGGTCACATGGGGATCAGCGCCACAGGACAGCGTATAGCTTGTCATTACTTCTGGCCAGGGATAACGGAGGATATAAAAAGATATGTCAAATCCTGCCCAGAATGTCAAAGGGTAGCTCCAAAGCACTGGACTGCTCCTGCAACTCTAGGGGAAATGCCCATAGTGGGAACACCTTTTGAGAGGGTTGCAGTGGATATTGTAGGACCTCTCACTCGGACCAAGAGGAGGAACAGTTACATCCTTACTCTGGTGGACACTTGTTCTATGTGGGGAGAGGCGGTAGCCCTGCCATCAATTGATTCAAAACATGTAGCAGAGGCACTACTTACAATATTTACCCGATTAGGATTCCCGCATCAAATCTTGACGGATAATGGTTCTCAGTTCAAGGGGAAACTAACGGAAGAAGTTTTTAAGCTATTTCAAGCCAGGCACTTTCATTGTAGTCCGTACCATCCACAAGGGAACGGCCAGGTAGAGAGGTTCAATGGGACTCTCATTTCTATCCTGAGAAAGCTGGCACACGAAAAACCGGATCTGTGGGATCAATTCCTGCCCGCCGCATTGTTTGCGTACCGGGAGGTACCACATAGTTCAACCGGGATGGCTCCCGCAACTCTGCTATTTGGGAGGCCAATAAAAGGTCCTTTAGAAGCTTTATTAAGGACCTGGACAGATGAGAAGGCGGAAGAGACTGTTACCTCATCGTATCAATATGTGAATGAACTGACCACTCGTTTGAAAGCTGGATGGAAACTGGCAAATGATAATTTGAAACAAGCCAGGAAGAAACATGCAGCATATTTTAATAGGAAGGCAAAGGACAGGGAACTGGCAGTCGGAGAGAAGGTGCTGCTTCTACTACCCGGAAGCCAGAATAAATTACAAATTGGTTGGCAAGGTCCATATACGGTTCTAGAGAAGGTGTCTAGAACAAACTATAAAATTGACAAAAAGGGGAAGGAAAAAGTTTATCATGTAAACCTGTTAAAGAAGTATCTGGACAGACCACTCCAGGAAAGCACCCCCTTATTGACCTTAGCTATTGCAACCCAGATGCAAAAAGAACCACTCACCTCACATGAATACCCATTACATCCTTGTGAAACAGCAGCACAGGTAAAAGTCAGTAAGCACCTGACTAAAAACCAGAGGGAGAGAGTTCTACAAGTTCTGGAGGAACATACAGATGTATTAACAGATAAACCAGGCCATACAAATTTGCTACAGTATGACATGAAACTGGTAGACTCAAACCCAATCTGTATGAGAGCCTATTCTATTCCGTTCGCGAAGGAGAAGGCATTGAAGGAAGAAATAGAGTATTTGTTGAAGGAGGGGATTATTTCGCACAGTGAATCATCTTTTAGTTCTAGTGTCGTTTTGTTGAGAAAACCGTCTGGGGAACACAGACTGTGCATAGATTACAGGAAACTGAATGCTGTCACAGAAGGACAAGTGGATCCATTACCAGACACAAAACAGCTATTTGCCAGACTGAACAAGGCAAAATACTTTTCAAAAGTGGATCTTAGTAAAGGCTATTACCAGATCCCAGTGAAGCCTGAAGTGAGACCTTATTTGGCTTTTAGCACTTCGGATGGACATTATGAATTCAATATGCTACCATTCGGACTGAAAAATGCTCCGAGTGTGTTTTCAAGGATGATGCGCAAATTGTTGGATCCCCTGAATAACCCATGTATCACGAATTTCATGGATGATATTCTCGTCGCCACAGAGACATTTGAAGAACACATTGAAGCTCTGGACATGTTGTTTGATAGACTTCGGGAGGCGAACTTAACTGCTAGGCCAACAAAATGGAATTCTTGGGGCACACTGTATATCAGGGTAATATGACCCCTGATCCTAAGAACTTGGAAAAACTGCAGAGAGCACCTAGGCCACAAACAAAAAAAGACGTGCGATCATTCGTGTCGTTATGCGGATTTTATCAGAAATACATCAAAAATTTTAACGCTATTTGTGCTCCTCTGACTGATCTGACTCGCAAGGGACTTCCAGATAAAATTATTTGGACTGCACAATGTGAACTAGCGTTCCAAGAGTTAAAGGAAAAACTCACTAGCAAGCCTATTCTCAAACTGCCTGATTTGACACAGGACTTTGTCTTAAGAACCGATGCAAGTAATGTAGGACTAGGAGGGGCTTTGTTGCAAAGATCATCTTCACCTGATGGGGAACTGAAACCAGTCGCTTATGCAAGCCGTAAATTGAATAAGGCGGAACAAGGATACTCCACAAGCGAAAAAGAATGTTTAGCGTTAATCTGGGCAATAAAGAAGTTTCAAATCTATCTGTATGGTAGGACATTTGTGGTGGAGATGGACCATCAGCCTCTCGTGTTCTTGTCTCAGGCTAAGCATGAAAACGCAAGATTGCTGAGGTGGTCTTTATTGCTTCAACCTTATCAGTTCAGTATCCAATATATCCCAGGCAAATTGAATGTCGGTGCAGATTTCCTCAGTCGGCACCCCTGTGATCAAAATTAGAGTAGTGGCAGACGTGAGGAGTAATTTTACCTATGTGTATCGCTGGTGTTGGAACTTGCCATAGGCATGTTTTCAAGTGGGGAGATGTGTAGTGAAATTGACAGAGATACAACGGTAAAATATCTCCAAAGATAACATTTAAGGATAAAAACATAATGCGTAGGCTGCGAATAGTACATGATCGCCTAGACCGCGGGTCATCATCCTCCATAATAATTGACTTGCTAGACAGGAGGGGAACGGCGGATCAAAAAGGAAAAAAAAATATGACTGGAAAGATTGCGTGAGACTAGAAAGGCTAAGGAGACGCAATTGGGGGGAAAACGGAGAAAAGTCACGTTTCCCAAGTTGACATAAAAAGTAAGCAACTCGACAGAAGGGACCATAGATATGTTACGCCACAGTCATTTGTTGGACGCTTTTGCGCGATACCAAGGCCTTGATTTGAATTCAGCGGCTAAACGCAGATGTTAGGAATATTACAAAAATTAAAAAGTACTTTTTTCTTAATATTAATGTTAGGAATATAAAAATTAGCTGGCCGGATGGCCTATTCTGAGCAGTGAACTAATATGTTCTTAATTTTACAGACGGATAGATAATATTGAAGATAATGACAAAAGACAGTGTTGTTCACATCATCGACAGACTGTATTGAATCTAAAAGTGTCGCTAATTGCACAAAAAAACACGACTTTGGGACGCAGGTGTTCAAATTTACTTAGTATGGAGGAGAGGGTTTTTGGGTGGTAGCTGTGTCTAAATATAACTTTTAACGACAAAATTTTGGAGGGGAGAGAAAGGTTGGTTCAAAAATCAAGTACATTTTGTAGAAACACAAGTAGAGACGGACAGACTAACAGATAACCATCCATACTTGACTGAAGCATGACTGAAATGACTTTATGGTAGGAAATTTGAATTTAAAATAAACCTAGGCAGTGATTGGCCACAGACAATCATATCATTAGCGCTCAGACGCGAAAGTGGGGCCATTCTTCAATAGTTGTTCAGTGATAGACACAGATTTTAAAGTGTGGTGATTTCCATATGAAAGAAAGTGTAATAAATTTAGGGACGCCATACTATAGCCAGCAGCTCAGCTGAGTTTTGCTAGCAATTCTGTGTTATTTATTCATAATCTGGTAAGATTGAAATTATTTCCTTATATATTTTGAATATTGTTTCATGTTCGAGTGATTTGATACTGCCATATCGAAATCTAGCCTTACAAACAAGTAGGGATTTGCTCTAGACCCCCCGCCCTAGTCAGGGTCTAGGGACCAACAATGTACATAAACTCCAGCAAGGGTTAGGCAAGACAGATCAAGTGTTGGGAATAATGAAACATATTACCTATCCTCTTTTAGGGCAGACAACTAATAAATATTTTTCAGAATCTATAGTCTGGGAGGATCTATCTGATGTAAAACCACCATGGTAAATGTGCTGTTTGGTCAGAGAGATCTGACCTGTCTGTATGATGTGGTTGTTGTGTCAGTGTTGTGTCCAGACGTGGGTAGAGAATAGATTTTGACACATGGCCCATACTTTGATTGCAGAGCTGCAGTTTCTGTTGTCAACCAAGCAGTGTCTATTCAGTTGGTGACTTTACTCGAGTGTATCTGTGCAGTACTTGTGACAGAGACCACCATTATTGCCCGCCAGCACGGAGAGGTGGGACCACCTGATTTCAGCACCAGAGCTACAACTACCAGATGAGTGAGCCTCTGGTCTGCTGGACATTCACCAACGCTGTGTAGTTACTAATACCCCCCATAAAAATTCCCACCATTTTCTGGACACTGTGTAGTCAATATAGACAGGTGTGATGAGGCCACCCCAACAGCACAAACAGTAACTATCCTCCCAAGTAGATGACTACTAGAACATTTTAATAAAACTAACTAGTATAGTACATATATATGTACACTATTGCATTTATGATATAATATTCCATGCATTTCTTTCATAATCTCTAAATCCTTTTAAGTTCTGGTCAACCTAAAAAATTGATCCAGAACAAAATAAATGTAATATAATTCTATCAAAAAATTTTACACACGTGAGTTAGTTCAGTGTATTTTAACATTTATTAATATTATTAGTCTTGTTAAATATCTGTGGGTATATCTATAACCTATTACACCACACTACATAGCATAACCCTAGACACTTTACGTAGCCACATTCATTAAAAAAAAAATTAAGTGTGAGGTCGTAGTGGTAGCAAGAAAGGCCTTCTGACAATTCTCAACTACATTTTATCTCAGGAGCCTTCACAGCTGGCCTCATACAATTACAATTAGTAATATCACCATCATACAATACCATCAACACCACTACAAGAGGTTGAACGGGATATTTCTCATCATTAAATTAGTGGACTGGGTGTAATCTCAGACTCCGCCGGTCTTTTCTCACCCCATTTCACCTTGTCAGGGCAGTTATGAGAGACTACTTTGCTTGTTTGCTTTTTTTTTCTTTCATTTTGTTGTTGTTTGTATTTGTTTGATTGATATTTTTAGTTTTGTTTGTTTCTTGGAAAGGGGAGGTCACACACACATACATTTTGTCACTAACAGCACAACACGGCATTTTGTCATTTACAGCAAAACACAATGACATTTTATCACTAACAGCAAAACACGGTATTTTGTCATTAACTGCAAAACACGGCATTTTGTCATTTACAGCAAAACACGGCATTTTGTCATCAACTGCAAAACACAGCATTTTGTCATTTACAGCAAAACACGACATTTTGTCATTAACAGCTAAACACGGCATTTTGTCACTTAAAAGCAAAACACAATGACATTTTGTCATTAACAGCAAAACACGATGACATTTTATCACTAACAGCAAAACACGGCATTTTGTCACTTACAGCAAAACACAATGACATTTTGTCATTAACAGCAAAACACGATGGCATTTTGTCATTAACAGCAAAACATGATGACATTTTGTCACTAACAGCAAAACACGACATTTTGTCATTAACTGCAAAATACGACATTTTGTCATTAACAGCTTAACACGACATTGTGTCATTAACAGCAAAGCACATTTTGTGACTAACAGCAAAACACAATGACATTCTGTCATTAACAGCAAAACATATTGACATTTTGTCATTAAAAACAAAACAGTGACATTTTGTCATCAACAGCTAAACACGACATTTTGTCATTAACAGCAAAACACAATGACTTTTTGTCATTAACTACAAAAGCACAGTGACATTTTGTCATCAACAGCTAAACATAATTACATTTTGTCATTAACAGCTAAACACGATATTTTGTCATTAACAGCAAACATAATTACACTTTGTCATTAACAGCTAAGCACGATATTTTGTCATTAACAGTAAACATAATTACATTTTTAACAGCAAAACACGACATTTTATCATTAACAGCAAACATAAATACATTTTATTAGCAGCTACACACGACATTTTGTCATTAACAGCAAACATAATTACATTTTGTCATTAACAGCTAAACACGACATTTTGTCATTAACAGCAAACATAATTACATCTTGTCATTAACAGCTAAACACGACATTGTGTCATTAACAGCTAAACACAACATTTTGTCATTGACTGTGCAAACATAATTACATTTTGTCATTGACTGCAAACATAATTACATTTTGTCATTAACAGCTAAACACGATATTTTGTCATTAACTACAAAACACAATGATATTTTATCATGCACAGCACAGTGACATTTTGGGATTAACAGCAAAACACAATGACATTTTGTCATTAACAGCAAAACATAATGACATATTGTCATTAACAGCCAAACACAGTGACATTTTATCATTAACAGCTAAACACGACATTTTGTCATTAACAGCAAAACACAGTGACATTTTATCATTAACAGCTAAACACGACATTTTGTCATTAACAGCAAAACACAGTGACATTTTGTCATTAACAGCAAAACACAGTGACATTTTGTCATTAACAGCAAAACATAATGAACAAATGAGAATGCCAATATTAGATTATTTGCAAGGATCAAACTTACCTATAAATATAGAAGAGGTGTTAAGAATAGACAGACTTAGAGAACTGCATAATATAGTCAAACAATATTTAACACGAACAAAGGTTGATGTATAGTGGCTGGGAATGTGAAGGTCTGATGCTGTTCTTACAATGCATATGACTTTTAACAGATGAAAGTCAATTAAATATCTGTTAAAGTCAGTTATATAACTGGAACCACCAGGCCTTTACACCCCTCCACTTTAATATTATTCTTGTTCAGAGTTTCTTCTTGATTTTGTTTGTTTTTTTTTTATAGTTGTTTTAATGTATTTAACGTATAAGCATAATTGTGATTGTCCCTATTTATAATGATTTGACAAATGTGATGCCACTTTCTCATATCGGCAGTTGTTCATATTATTTGGAATTGAAAACAATATATATCCTAATTATAACCCATCAGAGGTTGAACGGGATATTTTTCTTCATTAATTTAAAAAAAAAAATGACATTTTGTTATTAACAGCAAAACACAATGACATTTTATCATTAACAGCTAAGCACGACATTTTGTCGTTAACAGCAAAACACGGTGACATTTTGTCATTAACAGCAAAACACAATGACATTTTGTCATTAACAGCAAGACATAATGACATTTTGTCATTAACTACAAAATACAGTGACATTTTGTCATTAATAGCTAAACATAATGGCATTTTGTCATTAACAGCTAAACACAATGGCTACTTCCTTAACAACTATATTTGATACATAATATTCATCAAAGTCCCTGAACCGATTAAAAAACGCATATCGCAATTTTTTGTTCTGATTTATCAACCAGTTGGCATTTTCTTAAATTGATCATTCATGCGAATCGGCTGTGACAGAAGGGGTGGAGCGTTGTTCAGTAATATTCAGAGTTGTCTCCAAGTCTTTCCAAGCAAGTCTCAAGTTTCAAGTCCCTAACAGCAGCTTTGAAGTCGAGTCCCATTTTCGATCTAAAACTGTTTATAATCTGTTATTGAAACAGTTGTATCAGTAAAAACAATTCTATTATTTTATTTACTGATTGCCGTTGTTTTATTGATTTAAACTAAACAATTTTCGGGTTCACCATAAGATTGCACTATGAATGAGAACGGCAAAGTTGATTCGCCAAAATTGGCAAGTCCCAAGTCGAGTCTAGTCGCTTATAAAAAACAAAATCCGGAATCGAGTCGTGGTATTCGCCCGACTCAAATCGACAAAACTGGTAACTTTCTTTAATTAATTTTTTTTTTAAAACTTGATGTTGAATAAAGTCCCATTCAACCACTGAAGGGTTATAATTAAGACATATAGTGTTTTCAAGTACAAATAATAAGTACAAATGCCGATATGCGAAACTGGAATCATATCCGCTGTCCAATCATTGTAAGTAGGGCAAATCAAAACTGTCGAATTCTGTATGCCCAATCATTGTAAGTAGGGCAAATCAAAACTGTCGAATTCTGTGTGTCAAAAAATAAATAATAAAAAAAAAACAAAAGAGAAACAAAAGCAAAGAAATTATTTAATAAAAAACATGAAACTAAAACCTGGAATCCTTAGTTTGATATTTAATCAGCATTTATTTGTCATAAGTAATATGTTTTATAAGAACACTACTAGACATTCACCCTACCTGCCATTTCCTCAACAATCCTATATATAAAATCCCAGCTCTTTCTGTCAGTGCGTAACGCTAAGGGATGCAACTTTGGTTGAAAGTTAGACATTAAATGTATTGTTTCCCTTGTATGTACTCTCCCTATAATAGTAACACTCGACAAAGAAAAGTGCGCAAATGACGGTGTGCACAAAAATATATTTATAGAATGTGTGATCCCGTCTACACACATTGATTACAAATAAGGGAGGGAAACCTGAGGCCTGTAAACAGTAAATTAATAGTATTAAGGTCCTAAGGGTCTTGTTGGATTCGGCCTATACTGCTTGATAGAAATACAACAGAAGTGATTGCGTCATTAATAGGCTGAACTGCCCATGGAGGACTTCTGGTGTCGTGTATTGTGGTTCGCACTGTTGACCTGCCATTGAAACATCATTTTTTGATGATGCGTAGATGGCAGAGCGGATAGTGTGATTCGCTTGCATGGCTAGGCGGGGTTGTCGCACGGAAGGTCCAGTGTTCAAATCCTGGGTAAGCCACTCATGTCTGTTGTTTTTCTGTTGTCTGGTGTTCTACTTCTTTATTTCCTGCGAGTGCCTGATAACATACCTTTATATTTGTTTCATATTAATTTCATATTAATTTACTACACACATTGGGATCCTCGCTGCTGCTACGTAGTTCGTGTGCTGTGGTGATGCACAGTGGGTTTTTTTTAATACTTTAGAATTAGTAAAATTTCCGTTAGGTATTGGTTCTTTTGAATTTAATTCCCGTGTTATGACGGGCTTTTACACTAGTTACTATATATTAACTTTTGTTATAACTGTATTTGGTTTTGGCGACGCGAAGCCGAACAAGGGCTGAGAATCACTGCCCTAAAGCAATTCTGTAGCAACAACTAAATCAACAGTCCGGTGACGGCAGCGATGAGAACAACAGCAGTCGTCCAGTAATAAATGCGTCAGAACAGAAGTCAGAGTAAACATTCCCTCACTATTTGCTGCGAATCGGGGAAAATTGATTGTAAAAGTCATTACTCATTCTTCAGTTGATTGCATTATTGATTAACATATCAGAAGATGGCGCGGCCAGCTGTAATACGATCACGTCCCCCTGAATCACACCCCGATGACGCAAACAGTAGTTGAATCTATTTGCAACATCATTATAGCTACCACCGGTGCTTTATAATGTGCTAGAAGTAGTGCATGTAATTTTCGTAAATATATATAGTAGGGGTGTTTTTTTTTTTTTTACATGTGGTCCACGGAACCCTTTAATGTTCATGAATGATGTCTAGGGTGGTCCGTGTACATAACCTAAAAATTTGAATTTTATGTTCATCAAAAATTTTACTCGGAAACTAGTGGGTGCATTGAATATGTGTGTGTATGTATGTGCGCTTGAGCTTGTACCAAAACATTTCTTTATAATTTTGATAACTGAATTTAATTGTCCAATATGTGAAATATTTTCGTTTGTATTGCAAACAAATTTACTTTTGAGAATTAGAAAAAAAGGGGCAAGGGAGAGATTCTGAGGACATTAATGATCGCCTGTTAGAGAATGGTGTCTATACCTTGTAGCGGTATGGCGGCTTGAGTTCCCTGACAACCCCCAAAGCTATGCCAGCGGTGAGTTTTACTCCTGGTAGCTTCTGCCAAGCTGGACAAGTCTGCTTAGGTAGGGGTCAGACTAAAGCTGGCACCGTGGTTCCCCAGGCTGGGGGTTTTAGGGCCGACTCCCTTGTCAATGTAAAAAAAAAATTCACGTTACGGAAACAGCAACAGATGAAAGAACTTTGTTGCGGGACGGGTATCTGAGGCTCGTATGACTGACAGTGGTGAAAGCATGAATACGGATGACCTGATCACAAAACACGAAACCAGAATTGGATTCTGGAACGTCAGAACAATGAATGAGGCAGGTAAACTGAGGCAGATCACAACAGAAATGAGAAACTACAGATTACGTGTCCTGGAAATAAGTGAGAGCAGGTGGACTGGGACATGAAGCATAAAAGCGGGAACAGGAGAAACAGTACTTTACTGTGGAAGAAATTATGGACAGGACAGTGAAGGCGTAGCCATTATCCTGAAGAAATGAATAGAAAGGTCACTACTAGAATGGAAACTCACCAACAACAGACTAATAAGAACAAGACTGAGGGGGAGATTTAAAAACACCACCATAATACAATGCTATTCACCAACAAACGACAGCGACGAAGGGGTTATGGACGAATTCTATCAACAGCTACAAAAGGAAATGGAAACCGTACTAAGATATAACCTTATCATAGTAATGGGAACGGTAACGTCCATAGTGAATTATTTACAGAAGATGTGCAGATCATATATTCACCCTCAGGAACATTATAAAGCAGTGCTCAGAATGGCAGAGACAGTTATACATTAACATTGTTGATTTTGAAAAGGCTTTCGACAGCATACACAGTGACAGCCTATGGAAAAATACTGAGGACTTATGGAATTCCCAGCTGCATTGTTTCCATCATAAAAAGCCTCTATTCTAACTTTACATGCAGTGTTGGATTGAGTAATGTAACTTTCGAAGTGAAAACAGGAGTACGACAGGGATGCCCTGTGGCCGGGGGAGTGGACGGGAACGGCACCAAATCAAGTTAGATGTGACCGGGCTTGGTCACGGTGACAAATCAAGTCTAGTGTGACAGGGTGAGAATAAGGTGGAATCTTTTATCAATGTTCATCTGTTGTTTTACTGGCGACTGCCAGAGATGGTGATTACAGAATAGGAACATAACCTAGGTGGTTCTTTTGGAGTCTCGTAACTGTGTTTATGTTTTAGGCTGCATGATCGTCGAAAATATGGTAACATTCTTTTCTCAATTACCTGATGTAAACAAACGACACTTCCTACTGACGTTCAGGAAATAAGTTCAAGCTGGATTAAATATGAATGAACACCTTTATTAAGTGTCTGCACACTCTGACAACTTCATAATAGTTCATAAATACATGTGCTTCTGTGGTATACAAACCAGTCATCCCATGAAATAACACACAGCCATCGAACTTACAAGATGGTCCAAAATCACTGCCTCGCTCGTCTCCTGCCTAAAACCAACTCACTTAACCCCCTTCTCTCAAACCATCACTTCCGTCCTAACTACTGGGGAATTCTACCCCAAGTTCGATGACGTCATTTCTTAACCTTTAATTAAATCACTCATAGGATTTGTGACTAGTGTTATTACGCTAACTAGACACGCTCAAATACTTAGTGTTAAAATCTTGCTTAAGTATTTTTACTCTAACTCTAATAAGTGGCAGCACCTTAGTGCTAATCTGACGTAGTAGTCCGTACTGTCACAGCCCCTTATCAACAAAATTATTTTTGACAGCCATAGATTGGATGATGCGCCAGACAACAGAGGGTAGTCCAAGAGGAATTAGATGGACAACGTTTTCTACACTGGAAGACCTGGAGCACGACAGGGATGCCCCTTATCAACAACATTATTTTTGACAGCCATAGATTGGGTGATGCGCCAGACAACAGGGCAGTTCAAGAGGAATTAGATGGACAACGTTTTCTACACTGGAAGACCTGGAATATGCAGATGACATTGCACTACTCGCGCATTCACATCAACACATCCAAGAAAAAACCGATAGACTGAATACGTATGGCCAGCAGGTTGGCCTGAATATCAATCTAAAGAAGACAGAGGTCATGACACTAAATGTGGGCAATCCTGACCCAATAACAGTAAGGAACCAGAAGTTAGAACAGACAGACACATTTACTTACCTAGGATGCATAGTAACACCTGATGGCGGAACAAGCAAGGACCTTAACAACAGAATGAATAAAGCGAGAACAGCATTTGCTAGTTTCAACAACATTTGGAAGTCTTCCCAGTACAGCACAAACACCAAATTAAGACTGTATGAGAGCTGTGTACTTTCTGTGCTTCTCTATGGTGCGGAATGCTGGAGAGTAACAGAGAAGGAAATGTCGAAACTGTCCTCCTTCCACACAATCTGCCTAATGAAAATTCTCCGAATCTTTTGGCCAAACACCATCAGCAACCAAGAACAACTTATTCGGAGTAACCAGGAGGACATGCACACCATCATAGCTGGCAGACGCTGGAGTTGGGTTGGCAACGTCCTCAGAAGGAACCCTGACACCATCACAAGAACAGCTATGCTATGGACCCCCGAGGGAAAGCGAAAGAGAGGCCGACCGAAAACAAACTTGGCGGAGAACTGTGTAAGCCGAGATGCAAAGAATGAACCAGAGTTGGGGCACTGTACGAAGGATGGCCACCGACCGAGCAAAGTGGAATCAATTTGTTGTTGCCCTACAAGACGCCACTAGGCGTGATGGGCACTGACTGCTTTGACGGTTGGCGGTTATGGATCAGAGAAAAAAAAAAGAAAGATAGTAATGGGAGACCTCAATGCGAAGTTGGAACACACAATACGTACTATGACAGACTAATGGGGAAATGCGGCAGCGGAACAGCAAACAAGATTGGGGATAAACTAATAAGCTTCTGCAGCATTAACAACTTGGTCATTGGAGGAACGCTTTTTCCGCACAACGAAATTCACAAATTAACATGGGAATCACTAAATGGCCGGGACAGAACCAGATAGACTACATTATGATCAATGGTAGATGGTGGCATTCATTACAAAATGTGAAAGTAAGAAGAGGTGCAGATGTGGGAAGTGATCACCCCTTAGTAGTAGCAAGATTGAAGGTGAAACTCAGAACTGCTGGACCAATTGTAACTAAACAGAAAAGGTATGACGCCATCAACCTGAAGGACCCCCTGACCAGAAAGGCCTTTGTGGTTGATGTAACAGCTATTGAGCTTAAAGTAAATATGTAGCGAACAGTACAGTCAGCTGGACAACGAGGTAAAAGGTCAAACCCGAGCCAACAAAAGGAAACTCTTAGACGATCTTGCAACACAGGCAGAAGAGATGATAATGATGATTATTAACCATGATGGTAATGATGATAACTAACCATGAAGGTAATGATGGTAACTAACCATGATGATAACTAACCCTGATGGTAATGATGATGATAATTAACCATGAAGGTAATGATGATAACTAACCATGAAGGTTGTAGTGAATTTCTAAATACAATATCTAAATTAATATATAACAATATAGGGCATAAAGGAATGCTGGAGAGTTACAGAGAAGGAAATGTCGAAATTGTCCTCTTTTCACACAACATGCCTAAGAAAAAATCACATAATCTTTTGGCCGAATACCATCACTAACCAAGATCTGCTTACTCGTAGCAAGCAAGAGGACATGCACACCATCATAGCTGGCAGACGCTGGAACTGGGTTGGTCATGTCCTCAGAAGAGACCCCGATGCCATCACAAGAACAGCTATGCTTTGGACCCCTTAAGGAAAACGAAAGAGAGGCCGACCAAAAACAACCTGGCGGAGGACTGTGGAGGCTGAGATGCAAAGAATGAACCAGAGTTAGGGCACTGTACGAAGGATGGCCACCGACCGAGCAAAGTGGAATCAATTTGTTGTTGCCCTACAAGACGCCACTAGGCGTGATGGCCACTGACTGCTTTGACGGACGGCGGCTAAGGATCAAAGAAGAAGAAGAAGAAGAGGGCATAAAGGAAAAGATAAGAAAGTACAAAAGAATTTTCTACTAGAACTGTTGGTATCGCCTACGCCTTCAGATTATTATTTGCTAACGAATAGCCGAACAAAACGGTACCCAATTTTTCAAATTCGTCCTTGACATAATCACTTTTCCTAGTTCTAAGAAAATATTTGCCTAAAATGCATTGTGGAACGAGGAGGGGAAAGGATAGATGAAATGCTAATTCGTTTCGCATTGATTTTAAACTAGAAGCCAATACCAGCACAGGGGCAAGTCTTGCCTTAGGGGTTTCCCCCAAAATACGAGGAAAAAGTTAGAACATGTAGACAACTCGTGTCACAAAAACAACCTTAGCTCTTATTTCAAAGGACGTAATTATCACGTAAATAGAGAAGACAGCACATGGAAAAGAATTGAACGTGTAGTAGACTAAAAATAAAAAAACTAACATAGAAAAAAAAAACTCTGTACTTCTGAACCAAGCCAACTAGTCCCATATAAATTGTATATTCGTGTACCTTAGGACTCGTTGACAAAGAATATGGTAGTAGTTACGCAAATAGTCCATTAATTAACTAATTATAGCCATAATACTATAGTGAATCCGACCAGACTGTCAGGAAAGATCATGTCTGCTTATATTTTTTATGGCATGTTTTGAAAAAACGACTTTGGGTAAATGAGGTTAAAAGGTACGGGATATTTGATTGGTTGGATTTTAAAGGAAGACGAAGTATGATTGGTTGACCTAAAACTAAAAATATATTTGCCTTGGAAACATATTGGGAGTTGTTATTTGAAACGATAGATTCAAAAATAAATGTAAACATGGTCCCATTGGACAAAGCAGTAGAGACTGGCACGAAACGGGGACTGTTCACTGCCATTTCAAGAAAATTTTGTGTAAAGCAAGATCGATGAGAGCAGGCGGAGAATTTTCTAACATAGGAAAAGCCTGGACATAGGGCAGATCGAAAATGTGCCATATTCTATTGCCTAGTCATCGTTTACTTGTGTTATTTCCTTGCATCTGTGGTAAGATTGATTTTCTTAACATTTTATTTAAAATAAAATTTGAATGTGAGATACTAACATACGACTGTAAGTAAGTGAGTCTATGGTAGACTCAAAACAGAGTCTAGAGATTGACCCAGCATATGAAAGACTATCAGAGAGGTGTAGACCAACTAAATTATATATGATTATCATCAGGAGCATAATACCTATCCTATTGTATGGACAACAGATTATTGCTGGAATTGCAGAGGCGTTGTAACTATTAGGGGAGAGGAATACTGGTATACCTGGTCACATCAAAAGAAACTGATGAAAGGGATTGTCGTAAAGAGCTGATCTTACATGTTTGTTTGTAATGTGCCTGTACTGGTTGTTGATTATTATTGTAGGCTGTTGATTACGAAGGAGGCATATCCTTCTGATTTCAGAGGTTTTTGGTGGCTGTCAATAACTGGTGCCAGACTACAGTGAGCCGATATATTCATACCACAGTCTTGCCTTTTTCGGAGACAACCGTAAACCACCATCATTCTTGAAGAAGTGGGAGCTGAAGGTTGTCGTTCAGCGAAGGGCAGGAAGAGTCCTACATCATATTACAAAGATAGGTGCATGTTCGGCACCTGATCGCTCAACTAACATTATATTAAAAATAAGAGACTGGGAATAGTGAAATAACATTCCATCAGTGTCCACAAAAACTTACAAACAACATGCAGAGATGATGATAATAAACAATCAACCAGTGTATACTAGAAGTCACCTCAGTTAGACAATACAACTACACCCTTATATAATAATAATATGTGCATTGTGGTCAGAAGATCCATTGTGTAAATTGATTGATGTAATTAATTTTGATGATTTCACTTTTGATTGTCAGTCCTGATTCCAAATAAATTAGATTCAGGACAATAAATTGAAAAACATTAACTTTACCAAACTTTCAACCACTGACTTACTAAAGATAGTCTTTTAAGGTGTAGTTCGTATGTGATTGTCGTGGTACTGTTGTGTTGTATTAGATAATAAAATAATTTGTGTAATTGTTTATATGTTCAGTTGGTTAATGCAACCTTACACTAACATTTCATAACCCTAGACACCAAACGTAGTCATCTTACAGTCTATCTAGAATAAGTCTGAATGAGATCATAGTGGTGGTAGTAGAAAGGTGCCCTGGAAATTTACTCTAATATTTATTATATTCAAGGACCTTCACAGCTGACCTCATTCAGTACACTAAGATTTCTTAACAACAAACTGTATTAACATCAAACCCACCACAAAGGTAATGATGATAATTAACCATGCTGGTAGTGTTAATAATAAACCATGATGATAATATTCATAATTAACCATGATGTTAATGTTGATAATGAAACATGATGATAATGATTATTAACCATGATGATAATTGACCATGCTGGTAATGTTGATAACTAACCATGATGGTATTGATGATGATGATAAATAACCATGATGGATGGATGAATCGGTGAATACTCGTATCGATTGTGAATCGACATTGATGAATCGGTGGATTTACGGTAAGTCCTTACTAATGAACGCAGTTCAGATGTGGTGATTAGGGAAAGATGAAAGCAGTGTGTTTATTTTGATACCAGATAATGCAGTGGCATTAACAGAATAATTGATGGATGAAAACACGAAGCGATTGTGAGTTGATGGATTGGCGGCTAAACCTCACTAATGAAAGCAGTTCAGCTCTGGTGGCGCAGAGAAAAATTGTGAAAATATCAGAAGATATGACGGGACCAATCAAAACATAGCTTTTGTTTGGACGTAATTACGCTGACCGGAAAATAGCAGAAGAATTCTATTATTGTTTTAAATGGCCGTAATTCATTGCTGTCAGTTGTTGACATTGTTAGCGTTTAAAAAAGAAATAAAAATAATCACGGTCTGATCGATATAGATTGCTAGTTCAGAGTGTTCTATTACGATTGTGTTTACTGTTATTCTTTCACCTTTCAACTCTCAAAGGAGCACATGCCTTCGGCAAAGTTATGTCGAGTCTTCCTGTCCTGTGCCGTCCGCCCAAGGTCTTTCCATATCTTCGCCACCCATTCCCCATTTCTGCCTCCATCTTCCCTGTCTACGTGCTGTCCGGCCTTCCCCCACCTCTGGTAATCCAGAACATGGACCGGTCCCATTTTTATGACCTATTGTTGAAGTTTTTGTGGTTTTAAATTTCTGTAGGTTTTAGGCAACCGGTCCCACGCCCAACAATTTGATTTCTCACTGGGTTTTACCGGAGTGATAATAACTTTATTTCTCACAAGGTTTTACCGGAGTGATAACAATTTGATTTCTCACATTGTTTTACCGGAGTGATAATAACTTTATTTGTCACAGGGTTTTACCGGAGTCTTCTTCTTCTTCCTCGTTCGTCCTGAAAAGGACGTTGGTTGCGTTGTGTCTGTTTACGCCGGAGCTGCGATATCTGCGCCTTTCGGCCGACACATCCGACTTCAACGCGGCATTTTTTGGGACCGGGTTTGCCTTCCCTCTTCGATCCCTACTCTCTCAGCCAGACTGCAGTGATGCAGCCTGTTTCCAGGACCACCACGTGGAGGTGGAGTAGGGTCTTGGAGAATGGGTCGCTGACTGCATTCTTTATTGCTGCATCTTTGGGTCCCTTTTACCGGAGTGATAATAATTTTTCTTCTCACTGGGTTTTACCGGAGTGATAATTCATCATCATCATCGTCGTCAGTGTCCTTTGCATTCCTAACGGAGCATGTAGCCACCACATCACCTGGTCCTGCAGAAGGCCTGCAAAACTCTGTTGGTTTTGCAGGGGTAGTTCGCTGTGGCAATTTGTTTTACACATTGGTGGCCCTGTACGACATGCCTGAGCGTACAGTGGTCATGTTCTTTCTTTGTCTCATCAGAGATCCGAGGAACTACACGAGGCTTTCTGTATATTGCCGCCGAGATACTCGTATATGTGTGTGAGTCCACATCGTAGAACAGCGGTAGACAACCCAGGAGCGGTGTTGATCTACTTCAGAAACACAGAGAGTTAGGTGGAAAATCTGTTTCAATTTTTGTGAATGAACAGTTTTAAAATGTCTCTCAGCATTACCTTTCTTGACAGAAGTGTGATGGCTGTCGTGTACCTGTAATCCTGGGAACACCGCGATTTGCCGGCGGGATCACCAGACCAAACATTCCCTGGTTTAACAAATTATTTCTTTTTACCTCCGCCGTCATGTAAAGATCTTCAAAATCTTCCCCAGAGATCTAACGGTAGGCCACGATCGATCGGTAGCCGATCCCTATCTTTAATTTATCGTCAGAACGCCATGGTTATTTTTTTTCCGCCGTTTACGGCATGCTTGGTAGGTTACAGTCTTATTGTTCCTTGCTGCCCTTTAAGGCCCCGGTAACTCCTGGATGTCTCAGTTATCGCTGACTGATAAAACAATCAGTGACCCTCACGCCAGGTGGTGCCTTGTAGGGCAGCAACAAACTGTCTCCACTTTGGTCCTTGGTCGCTGACTGATAAAACAATCAGTGACCCTCACGCCAGGTGGCGCCTTGTAGGGCAGCAACAAACTGTCTCCACTTTGGTCCTTGGTCGCTGACTGATAAAACAATCAGTGACCCTCACGCCTGGTGGCGCCTTGTAGGGCAGCAACAAACTGTCTCCACTTTGCTCGGTCGACAGCCATCTTTCGTGTGGTGTGCCCTAGTTTGCATTCACAAACGTATTTTAAGTCCTTGAATCTGCTGTCGCGATCCATCAGCTCAAAGTCTTTCCATGACCCTCCTGGTCACTTTTAATTTGTTCAACTATTAACATAAGCAATAGTATGACAAGCCCATCCACGTAGAACTGATGGAAAGAATCTTATAAACGCCAGTGGAACATGAATTTAAGAGAAAATCATTGGCGATGGATGGGGTCACACATTGAGAAAACCAGTTGACTGGATTATAAAGTCGTCCTTTGTCTGGAATCTCCAGGTTGGAAATAGAAAGAGGCATATAAAAAAACCACTAAACACATAGTCTAGATCCATTGAGAAATAAAATTTATTTGTGAGGGTTCCTGTCTTGCGTTCATAAGAACAATCTCTGCGTTCACATATTGTTAGTTTCGAATCTGTATTGACAAAAAAAAAAAAAAAAAAAAAAAGAAACGATATAATTAGTTAAGTTAGAAGAAGGGAGAAACATTTTAAATGTGACAAATTGCTTATGGGTCCAGACTTTTGGACCACCTTGTATACACGTGCGCGCTCAAAAAAGGGAACAAGACATAGAGAAGAAAAGGTTAAAGAAAACGCAGAAAAGTCTAGAACAGGCAGCACAGTCCAGAAAGGCTTGTGTCGTGGAATATTCTTATCCACATATATAAATTATCAGGTAAATATAAAGCCTAACAAATACATTTAATAAAGAAAAGAGAAATGGTAAAAGAACAGTGCTGTCACAATGACTGTACTCGAAATCCCCCTTGTTTTCTGCTTCGTCTGCCAATTGTAACGCTTTCACGTTGATAGTAAAAGCCTACTGTATTATTACCCGCTTTCTTCAATGAAACGTGTACTGACCTTGAGATACGCAAGCTGATCAATGACCTAGATTTAATATTTCATTCATTCCATACACGGCGTAACTAAAAGACAGATAAAGCAGGAGAGAGAGAGGGGCGAATGAAGGCAGGACAGGTGGCGGTTCTAAACAACGAAAAGGAATAAAGAACAAATATACGACTATCTTTGGAAAACACATATTTTGAACGCAGCCACTTAGCTCTTTTAAATTTGTATATTTGGATTCCTTAGGGCTTGCTGACAAAGAATATGTAAAACGTTACGCAAATAGTCTAGGAATTACCAAATTATAACCAAAATAAAATAGTGGGGTTGCCTGACAGCATGAAATCATTTCTGCTCATAAAATTTTTTTATAACGTGTTTGAAAAAAACATTACGTTACAGAAATAGCCTACCATGTTAACTCCTATTTGATTGGAGCGCAACAAATATAAGACTAAACACGATTGGTCGGGCTATAAATACTATCTTGTGTTGTCAGGGGAAACGTGAAAAGGAGTATTTTTTTTGAAAAGATGTGTAGACATGGTTTGATTGGGTAGAGCTGCGAATATACTCAATTCAGAGCGTCTGTTCATTGCCACATCTTGTAATAAACCTACTAAGAAGCAGTGCGTTGAGCACCAGTGTATATTTTTTATAAAATAAAGCCTGGGACATCGGCAGATCGGAGTTGTGCTATATTCATTGCCAGTCAACGAAACTGTTTATTATTTCTATGAGTTGTGGTAAGCTTGAAATATTCAATATCTTTTAATGAAAATTGAATGTAAATTGATAATTTATGTCTGTATATATGTGTAGTTCAGTAGCGAACATGATGTAAAGCCTATAGAGCTCCCTTTACTGCAGTCATCACGAAAGATAAGAGAGTGTGGCCATGGAGCTCAACATTATGGACCCCCATCTTAAAATGACACTGTAAAATAAAATTAAGAGGGGAATTTAATTGTTTTAATGTCAGGAACTGAGAACATCTCCAATACTAGTTCTAACAAAGACAAACTATTGAAGTCATGATGACAAATACCAACAGAGCTTGAACAAAACAAAACCAGTATTACCTCAGATTACTACTACACAACTGACACACATAGGATACTATTAATAATATATGTCACTACAAGATTCATATTGATAAATTCTGTACATATAACTTGTAATTAAAATTGATTGTGATTCCTGGTTCCCTTTGTATTTGAATCAGGACACATATACATTCATGACAGCACTGAATACATATTGTTATTTGAAAAGTTATCAGTGACTCCTTTAAGATATCCTCGTAGAGTGTTTTATGTATGTGAGTGTCACAGTGTTGTCAAGTGTAGTGGAATAAATTAAATTGTTTATCTGTCTGTTGTTGTTATGACTTACACTTCATCATACACATACCCTAGACATATAACGTAGTCATCACACTATTCCAGAATAATTCTGACTGAGGTATACATATGTGGCAGCAAGTAAGGTTATCTATAATACACTACTCTTATTAGATATAGATACCTTCACAGCTGATCTCAGTCAGTACACTAAGTCCCCTATAAATATTTATAACATCCCACTTCACCACATATATTGGGGTCTCGCTCTCGGGATTTTGAATCTTTCCCTATTACAAATATTGGGGGTAATTCACTTCAGGGAATAATAAGAATTAAAAGGTATCCTTGGGTGAAAATAAATAAGGTTGAGCTCACAGTGCCTGTGTTGTCCTAAGTTAGTTAGTCATAGATAAAATTGTTTAGTTACATATTTTAGACATTTATCTGTTAGACAATGGCCGACCTGGCAAAATTTCAATCTGCTGCTGTACAGACTGCAAAAGAGTTGGGATTAGATGGGCAAGTTATGATTACCTATGTCACTACTGAATGTGACAAATTTATTGAACGGGAAGAAAGAAGATTAGAAAAAGAGGCCGAAAGAAGGTTAGAGGCTGAAAAAGAAATTAAGAGGTTGCAGATTGAGGCTGAGGCTAAGAGGTTGCAGATTGAGGCTGACAAAGAGGCTAAAGCATTGGAAGCCGAGGAAAGAAGACAGGCTGCAGAAAGAGAAGAGAAGAAATTAGCTGCAGAAAGGGAAGACAAAAGATTGGCTGCAGAAAGGGAAGCAGAAGAAAGAAGATTGACTGCAGAGAGGGAAGCAGAAAAGGAGGAGAAGAGATTACAAAGGGAACATGAGTTACGACTAAGGGAGTTTGAGTTTCAAGGCCATGCTCCTGAAAATGGTGCCAGTCCCTTTGCCTCTGATACCACTGCTAGCCAAGGAGCCTCAACCTCAGCTATGAATTTTCATTTAGATCATTTTGTTGAGAAAGACGATGATATAGAGAGCTATCTAAATAGATATGAACTATTAGCTACCACGTATGGGTTAGAGAGAGAAAGGTGGAGCTTAAAGTTATCTCAAGGACTTCGTGGGGCAGCTTATGAAGTTTTTGCAAAAATGAGCAGAAGTGATCAGGAAAATTATGACATGCTAAAGCAGGCTCTTTTGTTAAGATATGAAAAGAATGCAGAATTTTATAGGAAAAAATTTAGGAATGCTAAACTACTGTCAGGTGAAACCTATCACCAGTTCTCTGCACGAATAGAGACATACTTGGAGAAATGGACTTCTCTGGGGAAAACCCAAGATCTTAAGGAAATGGTCCTTATAGAGCAATTAAGAGAGTCCATGGCTCCAGACCTGAGAAAGTTTCTCATGGAACAAGGTGCAGAGAGGCTGGGTGAGTTGCTAAATGTTGCTGAAAGGTATCAAGCAGCTCAAGCAGAGGTAACAGGTAATAAAAAGAAACAAGTGGATAACTTTAGGGCACCACAGAACTTTAATAAATTTGATCCTAGGGATCAAAACAAAGGTAAGCACCAGTTTGATAGGCCACGGTATGAAAATAAAAATAAAACCCCACAATTCGATGAAAGGAAATATGATGAAAGAAAATCTTTCAACCAAGGAAAAAGGTGGTGTAAGAATTGTAAGATGGACAATCATGACACTGACCGTTGTAGAAGGAAACCTGTGTATATGGCAACCCTTCAGGTCAGGTCGACCTCAAGACAGGAGGAGGATATTATGTTGGATACCACTCCAGAAGAGATGAGGAAGGCACAGGCTGGGGATAAAACACTCAAGCCTTGTTTCAGAAAATTGTCAACTTGTCATACAACTCCAGGCAAGGGAGATTTTTACATGAAAAACAAGTTGATGTATAGGAAGACTGGAGCTAGATCCAAAGGTCAGGGACAGCTGGTACTTCCTAAAAGATATAGGGCAGACTTAATAAGGAGCCTACATGTGAAACCAGATGGGGACCATGAGAAGATAGGTACCATCATTCAAAAGGTGGCTCACAATTATTATTGGCCCAAAGCAAGATGGGACATTGAGAATTTTGTAGAAAGGTGTAGCATAGCACATGAGGGAACACCCACAAGTGGGAACATTGATCAGGACCTGGACACGCCACGGGGCAAAATTAGGCCTGATAATACAAAGAAAAATAGATTTGATAAAGTGGACCAAATGGAATGGGAAGCCCCTTTTCACGGACAAGCTTCACTTAACTGTTTTACAATGGCCACTATGCGGAGAGTGCAAAAAGATGTCTTACCCCAGGATAAGCCGAAAATCCCTCAATCGGACTTAAACAAACTGGAGGAAGAAGATGTAGAGAGGAAATCTCTCATCAAGAATTTTAAGTGGGGAGAAAGCCCCAGGAAAAGAATTGGTAGCGGTCGTTTTGTGAATGATAATTCTGGGAGGAAAAATCATCACTATAGAGCTTCTAGTGGAAGAGACCATACCGGTGCATGGACAAATAGGTCCACACAATTAAAGGTCCACATGTAGCTTTGTTAAGAACGTGGACTGATGAAAAGGCAGAGGAAAACATTACATCTTCATACCAATATGTGAATGAGCTGACCACTCGTTTAAAAACTGGCTGGAAACTTGCCAATGAAAATTTGAAACAAGCCAGGAAGAAACATGCTGCCTATTATAACAGGAAGGCGAAAGACAGAGATTTGGCTGTGGGAGAGAAGGTACTGCTTCTTCTCCCCGGGAGTCAGAATAAGTTACAGATTGGATGGCAAGGTCCATATACAGTTTTAGAGAAGGTGTCTAGAACAAATTATAAGATAGATAAGAAGGGAAAAAAAAAATCTATCATGTGAATCTCCTGAAGAAATATTTGGAAAGAGAACATCAGGAAGAGACACACTTGTTGACCTTGTCCATCGCCATGGAGATGAAAAAGGAACCACTTTCATCATTTGAATATCCATTACACCCCTGTGAGACAGCAGCACAGGTGAAAATCAGTACACATTTAACGAAAAACTCAGAAAGAGAGAGTGCAACAGGTTCTAAATAATCATGCAGAGGTGTTAACAGACCGACCAGGGCATACAAACCTATTGGAATATGATATGAAACTGATAGACCCCACACCTGTCTGTATGAAACCATATTCGATTCCGTTTGCTAAGGAGAAAGCTTTGAAGGAAGAGATAGACTATCTGTTGAAGGAAGGAATTATTTCGCACAGTAAATCTTCGTATAGTTCCGGTGTTGTACTCTTAAGGAAGCCCTCTGGAGAACATAGACTCTGTATAGATTACAGGAGACTGAATGCTATTACAGAAGGACAGGTGGATCCATTGCCGGATACAAATCAGCTGTTTGCCAGACTAAATAAAGCTAAATATTTCTCAAAAGTGGATCTGAGTAAAGGATACTATCAGATTCCAGTAAAGCCTGAGGTTAGACCATACCTAGCTTTTAGTACCTCAGAAGGACACTATGAGTTTAATAGATTGCCATTTGGATTGAAGAATGCGCCTAGTGTCTTCTCTAGAATGATGAGAAAATTATTGGACCCTCTGAATAATCCATATATAACAAATTTCATGGATGATATCCTTATAGCAACAGAAACATTTGAGGAACACATTGACTCTCTGAATATGCTGTTTAATCGACTTAGGGAAGCAAATTTAACAGCCCGACCAACCAAATGTTGCGTTGGATGTAAAGAGTTGGAATTTTTGGGACACACAGTTTATCAGGGAAACATGACCCCTGACCCAAAGAATTTAGAGAAACTAAAGAAAGCCCCGAGACCACAAACCAAGAAGGACGTGAGATCCTTTGTCTCATTATGTGGTTTCTACCAGAAGTATATCAAAAACTTTAATTCCATATGTGCACCGTTAACTGATTTGACACGTAAAGGACATCCAGATCGCATTACATGGACACCACAATGTGAAATGGCTTACCAAGAATTGAAGGAAAAGCTCACAAGTAAACCTATTTTGAAATTACCTGACTTAAGTCAAGAATTCATAGTAAGGACGGATGCCAGTAATATTGGGTTAGGTGCAACTCTACTACAGAAATCAGATGCATTGGATGGGGAATTAAGCCCAGTGGCATATGCTAGCAGAAAGTTGAATAAAGCTGAAATCAACTACTCAACTAGCGAAAAAGAATGTCTTGCAGTAATATGGGCAATAAAGAAATTCAATATTTATCTGTATGGGAAGGCATTTAAGTTGCAAACGGATCACAAACCTTTATCGTTTCTAGCACAGGCTAGGCATGAGAACTCTAGGTTACTCCGATGGTCCTTACTTTTGGCTCCATATAATTTTAGCATTGAGTATATATCTGGAAAAACAAATTTGGGAGCGGATTTTTTAAGCCGCCATCCGTGTGATGAGAATCACCCTAAACCCCAGAAATAATAATAAATTTCTCTGTGTATATAGAATAAAGGACTGACATATAATGTCTGTTTTAAGAGGGGAGATGTCGTGGAATATTCTAATCCACATATATAAATTATCAGGTAAATATAAAGCCTAACAAATACATTTAGTAAAGAAAAGAGAAATGGTAAAAGAACAGTGCTGTCACAATGACTGTACTCGAAATCTCCCTTGTTTTCTGCTTCGTCTGCCAATTGTAACGCTTTCACGTTGATAGTAAAAGCCTACTGTATTATTACCCGCTTTCTTCAATGAAACGTGTACTGACCTTGAGATACGCAAGCTGATCAATGACCTAGATTTAATATTTCATTCATTCCATACACGGCGTAACTAAAAGACAGATAAAGCAGGAGAGAGAGAGGGGCGAATGAAGGCAGGACAGGTGGCGGTTCTAAACAACGAAAAGGAATAAAGAACAAATATACGACTATCTTTGGAAAACACATATTTTGAACGCAGCCACTTAGCTCTTTTAAATTTGTATATTTGGGTTCCTTAGGGCTTGCTGACAAAGAATATGTAAAACGTTACGCAAATAGTCTAGGAATTACCAAATTATAACCAAAATAAAATAGTGGGGGTGCCTGACAGCATGAAATCATTTCTGCTCATAAAATTTTTTTATAACGTGTTTGAAAAAACATTACGTTACAGAAATAGCCTACCATGTTAACTCCTATTTGATTGGAGCGCAGCAAATATAAGACTAAACACGATTGGTCGGGCTATAAATACTATCTTGTGTTGTCAGGGGAAACGTGAAAAGGAGTATTTTTTTTGGAAAGATGTGTAGACATGGTTTGATTGGGTAGAGCTGCGAATATACTCAATTCAGAGCGTCTGTTCATTGCCACATCTTGTAATAAACCTACTAAGAAGCAGTGCGTTGAGCACCAGTGTATATTTTTTATAAAATAAAGCCTGGGACATCGGCAGATCGGAGTTGTGCTATATTCATTGCCAGTCAACGAAACTGTTTATTATTTCTGTGAATTGTGGTAAGCTTGAAATATTCAATATCTTTTAATGAAAATTGAATGTAAATTGATAATTTATGTCTGTATATATGTGTAGTTCAGTAGCGAACATGATGTAAAGCCTATAGAGCTCCAGCCTGAACAGAAGGTGTCGGAGGAAAGTAAAACTGCATGGAATTGCCAAGCAGTACACTGACACCTAGATTATTGACTAGAAAGAAATAATGCTGGAATTGCAGAGGCGTAGTAACCATTAGGGAGGGAAATACTGGTATAAAGTATTTCAGATGAAGCTGACAGTTGGCCTAACGCTCTGAACTCAATGTTTGTGATGTATTGTGCTCAGTGTAGAAATAGAGTGTAAATTAGTTTTGAAGTAGGAGGTACAACCTTCTTGTTTCAGGGACCGTGGTCTTAAAGTTATTGAGCAGCACCTGGTCAGAGCTTTGCTGAAGCCAGAGGTGGACAGCATACTCCTTGGTCCATATAGCAACCAGTGGGGTGGCTCCAGAACTCATTAAAGTAATCGAGCAGAGGAGGCCTTTACTGCAGTCATCACGAAAGATAAGAGAGTGTGGCCATGGAGCTCAACATTATGTACCCCCATCTTAAAATGACACTGTAAAATAAAATTAAGAGGGGAATTTAATTGTTTTAATGCCAGGAACTGAGAACATCTCCAATACTAGTTCTAACAAAGACAAACTATTGAAGTCATGATGACAAATACCAACAGAGCTTGAACAAAACAAAACCAGTATTACCTCAGATTACTACTACACAACTGACACACATAGGATACTATTAATAATATATGTCACTACAAGATTCATATTGATAAATTCTGTACATATAACTTGTAATTAAAATTGATTGTGATTCCTGGTTCCCTTTGTATTTGAATCAGGACACATATACATTCATGACAGCACTGAATACATATTGTTATTTGAAAAGTTATCAGTGACTCCTTTAAGATATCCTCGTAGAGTGTTTTATGTATGTGAGTGTCACAGTGTTGTCAAGTGTAGTGGAATAAATTAAATTGTTTATCTGTCTGTTGTTGTTATGACTTACACTTCATCATACACATACCCTAGACATATAACGTAGTCATCACACTATTCCAGAATAATTCTGACTGAGGTATACATATGTGGCAGCAAGTAAGGTTATCTATAATACACTACTCTTATTAGATATAGATACCTTCACAGCTGATCTCAGTCAGTACACTAAGTCCCCTATAAATATTTATAACATCCCACTTCACCACAGCTTGGCATGTGTTTATTGCAGACCTGTGTGCCACGGGGAGCTTAAAGGTAATTAATTAATTAACGTAACTTTGAAAACGTTGGCATGACACCGGATGTGAAGATCCTTTAAATGCATGCCGGGCCAGGATAGAATGCCCCAGAAAGAAACGGGAGCTCATGACTCCAAGTCAACAAGTTTCGAAACTGCAGAAAAATCTGAAAAGGTGTAAAGCTACAAGGTAGACAAAACCAAGGATTCTTCAACTTGGCATTGGCTGCAAAAGAGTGACTAGCTGAGCAGCTCTAGAGCTGAACAACAACAACACACAACGACAGCGTAATCCAGCCTTTTCAGGAGGCACGGGCATCTTGGGATTAGTAGTAATTCCGCAGACCTCGCACTCAGAATTATGCCAGTAATAACTAAAAATAGATACAGACAAATACGCCACGATGGCGTCATTTCACCATTAGTAGCAGCATTGCTCAGAGCCGTTAGATTACAACAAGAGAGCAGTAAAACTGACTAAGCAAATGTTGTAAACATGTTATGATTGTCACTTTTACAAGGGAGCAATCAATCAGCAGACCACATTGGGCTCTTCGGGAAACGTTCGTTACAGGAAACAAGAGGGCTAATCTGCGTCTATCAGTTTAGATATCTTGAAACAGTTATCTATCTATCTATCTATCTATCTATCTATCTATCTATCTATCTATCTATCTATCTATCTATCTATCTATCTATCTATCTATCTATCTATCTATCTATCTATCTATCTGCCTGTCTGTCTGTCTATATATCTATCTTTTTGTATGTATGTCTGTCTGTCTGTCTGTATCTCTACCTATCTGTCTATTTGTGTATGTGCTTGCCTGTCTGCCTATCTGTCTTTCTGCCCGTCTATCTCTGACTGCCTGTTTGTTTGTCCGCCTTTCTCTGGCTGTTTCTGTCTCTCTGCTTGACTCTGTCAGTATGGCTCTGTCTCTATGTTTGACTATGTCTGTCAGTGTGACTCCGTCTGTCAGTGTGACTTTGTCTCTCTGTTTAACCCTCTCAGTCAGTGAGACTGTCGATCAGTGTGACTCTGTCTGTCAGCGTGACTGTCTATCAATGTGACTCTGTCTGTCTGTCTGTCAGTGTGACTGTCTATCAGTGTGACTCTGTATTTCTGTCAGCGTGACTGTCTGTTGGTGTGACTGTCTATCAGTGAGACTGTCTATCAATGTGACTCTGTCAGTGTGACTGTCTATCAGTGTGACTCTGTCTGTCTGTCAGCGTGACTGTCTATCAATGTGACTCTGTCAGTGTGACTGTCTATCAATGTGAATCTTTATGTCTGTCAGTGTGACTAACTATCACTGTAACTCTGTCTGTCTGTCAGTGTGACTTTCTATCTGTGTGACTCTGTGTGTCTCTGTTTGATTCTATGTGTCTGTCTGCTCGAATCTGACTCTGTTTGTCTCACTATTGTCTGACTCTTATCTTTTCATTTGTCTGTCTGTTTAACTCTGCCTGTCCCTGTTTGTCTAAATATCTGTCTTTTTGACTGCCTTTGTTTGTCTGTCTGCCCGTGTCTATCTGTCTGTCTTTTTTTGCGTGACTTCGTCTCTGTCGGTTTGTTCTCGTCTATCTGTCTGTCTAGACGGTCTCTCTGTTTGTCTGTCTGTCTGACCATGTCTGTCTCTTTCTCTGTATGAGTTTATCTGTCTGTCTGTCTGACCATGTCTGTCTCTCTTTCTTTCTCTGTTTGTACGAGTCTATTACTTTGTCTGACTGTCTCTTTTTCTGTCTATCTGTTTGTCTGTGTCTATATGCCTGTCATTATTTATCTGCCTCTGTCTGTTTGTCGATATATATCTATCTGTCTCTCTTCCCGCCAACCCAATTTTCTGTCTACCTATCTATATAGCCAGTTACATAGCCTCATCTCTTCATCCATACATCCGCCCCACAACCTCCCTTTATCTGTCGGTCAACCTTTTGAACTGACAGTATATCTTAGTACAACTCCTTTGCTAATGACATATTTTCTACTCTAATTTAAACTGCATAATCTTAATTATTATCTGTGTCAGGTCTGTAATAGCCGTGACCTTATTAGTCTTGCGGCGGCGCCGCCCCCCGCCAGATATTTTTTTAATGTGTCAGATGTAAGAAGAGTGGAAACTTTATTTGCACAATTAGATAATAACAACCGTTGTGTCCTGTTGGTAGAATGAGATAGTGTTTGTGATAGTGATCTTGTAACCTTGGTAGAGGGCATTGTCTAAGAAAAGTGGTATGGTTTGGTTTTAAGGGCTATCTTCATTGCACACAGACAACTCCATGGATGCTCCGATCTCCTCCCTTAGATCACACACGGAGGATCTCAGCACAGCGCAAGCACTTCGTAGTTCCGGAGAGGATCCAAAAGTGTGTATTCAGGAATCACACGTTCTATAAATATTTTCGTGGTGGGTAGGTTTTTTTAAATTTTGGAAATTTTTGCCAGGACATCGGCCGCATTGCCTACTATTTACGATTTCCAACTGCCGAGGGATTTTTAACGTGCTCAACTTGCACACGGGACCTCCTATTTTATTCGCCCTTATCGGAGAAAGCTAGGCATCCGATCTCACTGCCCAGGAGATCACTGGTTCTGAAAAAAATTTCCATAGAGGCGAACGTCATACCTCTTAGCCACTCCGACGCCCGCGAACAGCAGCTGTCCCCCTTCTGCTGAAGCGAGTCGTGCGGAGAGTATATGATGTTGATAGTGAAAGTAAGACGAGGGTCGTGTATACATTTTCACCAGACCGCAAGGTCTTTTATATTTTGACATGCGCCCTAATATAATTGAAGGACCATGTATCTAGGTTGAACGGGTCGCGCCTTGCCAAAACGAGGCATTAAAAAAAAAGCTGTTCCTAGCGATAGCTTGTGTGGAAAAACAGTAGCCAATCATCATCACCATTACTCATTAACTCCCTATGGAGCATAGGCCTCTAAGAAAATTGATGCCTAGCCTTACTGTACTGTGCCATCCGTTCAGTGTCTTCTTTATGGATTTCATTTATGTCTCTAGTTCCCTTCTATATGTGTTTTTTTAATGTGTGCCGCCATCTTCCTTACCATGGAGACTTCAGAATAAAGATTGCTGTCCGCAGATTACCTCAGTGTGTGTCCTGTCCAGCACCTGCGTCTTCTTCTCATCTCTTGTTCCACTGGTTCTTGTCATAAGTTCCACATTGGTGATCTTTTCATAAGTTCCACATTAGTGATCTTGTCATAAGTTCCACATTGGTGATCTTGTCATAAGTTCCACATTGGTGATCTTGTCATAAGTTCCACATTGGTGATCTTGTCATAAGTTCCACATTGGTGATCTTGTCATAAGTTCCACATTGGTGATCTTGTCATACCATTGCAATCCTCTACACAAGCACCCCAGTTTTTAACGTGGGCAACTAATAATTACAATGATAATTACTAATAGTTAGACGTAGGTATATAACAAGTGCAGGATTGGTCTAACAGATCTCTGCTCCTGTGGCACCAGCCCTATGACAGCCGAACATCTGCTCCAGTCCTGCCCAACTTTGTGACAGAATGGTTTGTGCATGTATTTTGTGTGATCTCTCACACCTACAGCCACTCCGGCAGTATCCCTTCCTTTCGTAGTTTTTCTCTTTCTCCCATTCAAATCGCTCACATTTGGCAATTTTTATGGCCTTACATTCATTATTTTACTCTCTGCTGATTCTAGTAGGGGAAAGTCTCTAACACTCCACTCCCCTACGGAAGTATTTGCTATAGGACTGTCTTTATCTTGTTTACCACTCCTCAGACTTATTTACGTTCCGCCAGGTGAACTGGGCTTTTATCGTAACAATACGCAGTCATTATCACCGGTCAGCGAGCGAGATTCTTATCATGAAAAGACGGTCTCGCCTGATCAACATCTATAGAAGCCAATATTGTCTGTCTGAGATAGCCGTCTGAGGTGGGCAGATTACACAGGTGGTAGATGCGTTTATCGTTTCACGGGACTATCCCTGTGTGTGATTATCACGATAATCTGTCTGGAGAGACAATATTGGCGATAGGTAGCATCTGGACATCAAATGAGTTCACACATGGTGTTTATGAGTTGTGCACAAGATGCCGGCGGAAGTCTGACGCGACGATATGACATCACTGTAAGAGGTCACGCGTGGATATTAAATTTAATATTGTGAAACACGTGAGAGTATTTTTCGAATTTGAAAACGCCCCTACCCACGTAGTGCTGAACGAGATTCGATTGGATTTGTTCATTTTGAGGAGCTGAAATAACCAATGTATTTTATTGGCACACTAGTCGGAAGTGCAATCTGTGATCTGCACTAAGAACTGAGAATATAGTGTGATGAAAACACTGACACAGATCACACAGAGAGACTGCAGCGCACAAGTCATATCAGCAACTCATAAAAGCCAGAAAGAAAAAGGAGACATTGGACTTATAAATTCCACAATTATAAGTAACATATCGAGTATTGGGCAACTTTGGAATTCACAAGTAAACCCGCATTTTTAATACAAGACTGGAAACTTAAAGGGGCCAGGACTTTAATTAACAAGACTGGAATCCTAGGAATTTGATCACGTCATAGAGGAATTTAACAAAAGTTTTCACAGGCCCAGGTGATTTCACAGAACATCCGCCGTCAGAGGAATTAACTCTAATTTCCCAGACCAAGTCATACAGGAATTAAACAAAAGTTTTCCCAGGCCAGGATTTCGCAGAACACTCCGTCAGAGGAATTAAATATAATTTCCAGACCAAAGTGATTTCGAAGCATCTAATACAGAGCTGTGTCCAGTCTAAATCTGTGCAAGGACATATTATCTTGTGAGATTTATGTACCTTTTTTAATTGTAATTCAGGCAAATCATTATTCACGCACTCAAGACGCAATTTCCTAGTTAACACCCAGAAGGATATTGGTGAATTTTCATCATATTCCCTGAGTTACACTATGTGCTCGCGAATTTAATTCTTCTGAGAAGTTAACATTGGTGGGTGGAGCGCATGACAATGGGCCTGTTAGTTTGCGGCGAACAAATGTACTTAGCAGGCGTTTGTTTCTTTCTTTTTTTCTAAAGTTCGTGGTTACAAGCCATCAGACGATTTGTGGTATTTACGCCGCGATTGTGAGGATGGTATTTACGCCGCTATTGTGAGGGAAAAGCATTCACCTTAACCGCCTACAGTGGAAGAGAGTGTGGAGAAGTCTTCCGTCATCACAGAATTGATGAACCACAGCTGCAGGACTCATCTGGAGTTACGTTTTTTTTTGTCACAGGCAATAGCAAAACACGGACATTGATAGCGCCCCGATCCAACCTCTGTGAGGAAAAATTTAATTTAACTTTCACCCCCATTTAATCCTTTTTTTAACTTGTTGAACTAATTGACTATTAAATTCGTTGTATGTTATTTTAGACTAAAAAAATAATTGTTTATTCAGTCATTAGAAGTATGAAAGCAAACGTATGAGCTAGACTATTTAATAATTATATATATATATATATATATATATATATATATAGATATATATATATATATATATATATATATATATGTATATATATATATATATATATATATATATATATATATATATATATATATATATATGAGAGAGAGAGAGAGAGAGAGAGAGAGAGAGAGAGAGAGAGAGCCATTACGTATAAGAGGGCATTCGTTGGATTACACCAACTGGGGGCTTGAACGGGCTAAACCATTGCTTAAATCCTTCACAAAAGGCGACGGACCAGATATAATGCGTTAACAATTGTTCAGCCTAATGCAACAGTGTTCGTGACTTCTGAAAATATCTTGTGAAAGCTCCCTTATGGTAAAAGTGTCATTAATCTTCTATCTTCATCTCTGCCAAGAGTAATCTTGCGCGGAGGTAGATACCCTGGAAGCCAATATTAGATACTCTTGAGTTTTGGCCATAAGTGGACCACTACTGCAAAGCAGAGGGGAGGCAATCCGTGACAAACTTACAGCAATGAACGCAGTAGCATATGGCAACAACCCACTTCTCTCAACGAAAAACTGTTTGGAGATGTTAGGAACCTCGAGGTGACTACTGCCTTTATTAGAGTCGTTAATGTAGAAGTCTGAGACCGAACGAAGAAGAAACCTAGTTTGTAGAGTCGGCCAAAAATATGTTCAGACTCCAACTCCTGACGTGTTAGAAGTCCGACTCCGACTATAGTTTTTTTTTTTTAAACTAGTCGTATGACATAAATTATGCACTGATATGGAGTTATATGTATAAATATGGTATATGTGCGAATAAATGAATATGTGGCTTTCGTAGATTTTTTTCTAAGGATTTCATATAATAGTAAAAAAAAAAAACCTTAAAACATATTTACCAATATGATGGTTTTTATTTAAATTGAATTGGTTCTTTAAAAAAATGGACCGCTTCATGTAACTGTGACAGGGGCGCTAGGGGTACCTCACACCCAAGACCCGTGCACTAAGAAAATTTATAAAGGATCGTTTGACAGGGGTTGCAATTATTGCTTGCTTGCAACCCTCTCAGCAGCAGACTTAACAATTCAAGCAACCCAAAGCCTTATGCAGATCAACATTTAATTCTACCGAACAGAACCGAACACCAAACAAACAATCCAACAAACAATCAAACGAACACCCAGTCAGTGTTCATAGAGTGCTCAAGGCATTTACAGCTTGGCTCTTGTGTGTCTTCTTCGTCTGTTCTCACTGGGCGGCTGTCTCAACAATCCCAGTTTCGCCACTTGCTACCCCTTTTATAGGCCCTGGCCTAACCACTCAATTTACTTCGCGCTTACGCGCATTAATCTGCGCCACACAGATAACACACGCGATTATTGCTCCAGAATGCATGAAAAAACAGATATACACAACTAGAGCAAAAACACAGCTAATTCGTAGGCTTATTATGGCCTTGTAATAAATCTGCTTGAAGATAACGTGATCAAAAGGCACTAAACCACATAGACAACATGACTGCCCAGATGGGGCCATCGCCGAGAACGACAGACCTCAAGATGGCGGTGTCACATATTCCCCGCCTGATTTTGTTGTCGTCCCGACAACTGCACTAAATCAGGCGCTTCAGTCGTATTCTCCAAATCTGGAGGATCACCTTTTCCTTCACTTCGTCTCAGGTCATTGCTGGTTACTCTAATGCTCGGACTCGCTCTGTCCATTCGTTGGATGATATATGGACCCCCTGTCATTGTGGGAGCACGAACTACAACGTACTCGTCTTCTGACCACATATCACGAATCTCGGATCTCTCAGCGTCGTGCATTCTCTTCTTCACCAATTCTCCGACCTGTAGTGGAGTAGAACACGACAGCTTGTCACATCTCTCTTTCCGGACTGCTGCAAAACTCTGCAACGGTGGCTCTGCTCTTACGTGCGCCCCTCGTAGCCTGGAAACGTGTCCTTCAACGAGTTTTAGATGAGTCTCCTCCTCTAAATGCCGACCACTTTTCCTGGCGCCCTTATGGTGACAGTTGCCCCGGCCATCTCTTGGCTTGCACTGTGACGGCAATGTAGATGTGTTGGTACGCTTAGAGAGGGCGCTCTTTGATGGGCAAACCGATATCAAATGGTCCGGGGACCTACAATGGAAACATCGCTTAGGAAGCGGGCCCTGGGGACACCTGGCTGCCATGTGGTTCGAAAGGTCTCCACAGTTGAAGCATCTTATTTTCCTAGGCTTCCTCGGTGTCCTGGGTCGCCTCCTGCTACCCTTACATCCCTGGCCGCCTTTGACTTTCTTCCCTGCAATAAGCACCCCACCCGTACTACCAACCCCAAGTGTCCGCAGGGAGCTGAGGATTCAGGCTGATGACGGTGACCCAGAAGCAATGCTACATTCCATTCTTAGGGTGTATGGGGAGCGTCGGAGCATCCCAGAAGTAATGGCCGCGTTCTACTCTACCCGGCAAGGTGCAAGGGAGTCTCTTTGGGAATTCTCCCATCGCATTCACGAGGTGTTTGAAAGTGTTGTAAGGGCACAAAGGCAGAACAACGTCACTCCCTTGGCGCCATCCTTTCTTCGTGACCAGTTTGCTGCTTGTCTGAGAGATGACCTACTAATAGTGGTACCTCACACCCAAGACCCGTGCACTAAGAAAATTTTTAAAGGATCGTTTGACAGGGGTTGCAATTATTGGTTGCTTGCAACCCTCTCAGCAGCAGACTTAACAATTCAAGCAACCCAAAGCCTTATGCAGATCAACATTTAATTCTACCGAACAGAACCGAACACCAAACAAACAATCCAACAAACAATCAAACGAACACCCAGTCAGTGTTCATAGAGTGCTCAAGGCATTTACAGCTTGGCTCTTGTGTGTCTTCTTCGTCTGTTCTCACCGGGCGGCTGTCTCAACAATCCCAGTTTCGCCACTTGCTACCCCTTTTATAGGCCCTGGCCTAACCACTCAATTTACTGCGCGCTTACGCGCATTAATCTGCGCCACACAGATAACACACGCGATTATTGCTCCAGAATGCATGAAAAAACAGATATACACAACTAGAGCAAAAACACAGCTAATTCGTAGGCTTATTATGGCCTTGTAATAAATCTGCTTGAAGATAACGTGATCAAAAGGCACTAAACCACATAGACAACATGACTGCCCAGATGGGGCCATCGCCGAGAACGACAGACCTCAAGATGGCGCTGTCACATAACGATAGCTCGGGATTTGCAGAACTCTTACCGCTTCTAATTTTATACAGCAGAAGACTTTTTTTAAACTCGCTATTTGAAAAACTTCACAATGTACTTTTTACTTCCTTTGCTTAAAGTTAATAATAAACTACTAAATTTCATTTGCGCCCCCCCCCCCCCCCCAATCCCCTTTTTGTTGTTGTTGTTCTTCTTGTGTGTATGGATCTGCCTTGGCAGATCTTCTAAAGTGTAAAATTCAGACAGACTCCACAACTGCGACTCCCACAGTCCTGAATTAAATCTCTTTAGTGCACGATAATCTCAGACTTAAAACATTGATTAGCTCAGGTTTACGATTAATCGGTGGAGATTTAAGCAAACAGGATGCTTTTATGAGAGGGAAACAACAAGTAATGAACACCCAAAAATCTGATCTGAAGTGTTCAGAAGTATGGAGAGAGAGGAGGGGGGGGGGGGGGGTAATGATATACCCTGTCACCAGTGACGCACTTAGGGAGGAAGGGAGTTTAAGCCAACAAGAAATATGACGCTTTTATGAGGAGACGGCATGTCGTCATTTCTTTTTTGCTCCTTATGATCCCGTTACACGCCCATTGAGGCGTATTGGGAATATGGTGTTAGGCCCATATTTTATCGACCATCGGCACACTAGGGGTGATGTGGTCAGCATCACGCCGGCAGCCTTAACCTTCCCAGAAGTTGCTCTGGTACCCAATTCATGAGGCTGGGTCGACCCCAGAGCCGTTTGCGGTCTAAAAAATCCCACCTCAACTGGGGATCGAACCATGGACCACCGAGCTAGGAAGCCAGTGCGCTAACCACTGTGCTACCGCGGCTCCTTATGGGACATGGATAAACTGTTGCAGATGGCCCTCCCCTCTCCCAACCCTTTTGTGAGGAAAGCTGCGGCTGCGCATATGCTCTTGCAGCGTTGGTTTCTGTAACTATTCATTTTACAAGATGCGGTTGCCAGCCTCATGCACATCATCATGTTACGACCTACCTGATGTACCAGTAGCCCTGTTTCTTTATTTGTATCCCCCCCAGAGACCTCCCGGGAACTGCGTGGGGCGAACCAGGAAGTCATGAACACAAAATACTATATGATCTGAAATGTTGAGAGAGTATGAAGAGAGAGATGATGTATCTAATCATCATTGGCGTATTTGGTGGGGCGGGAGGGGGGACTGTTCCCCCCTAATATGCGATAATTCAGGCCCGGGCACACTTTAGTATACCAAGATCAACTTTTGCTTTTTTCAGTTTGGTCCACCAAATACAATTTTTCTTTGTAGCTAGTTTTACAGTTTTGCTGTGTAATTACTTTCAAAATTTTTTCTCTTAGCTACTTTCACGATTTTTCCCTGTAGCTACTTTCACGATTTTTCCTTGTAGTTACTTTCACAATGTATTCCTTGTAGCTACTTTCAATATTTTTTTCCCCTTTTAATTACTATTCATTTTTCCGTTTTGCTACTTTCACAATTTGTCCATGCAGCTACCTTTTCTTGCGGCTACTTTTACTATTTTTTCCATGTGTCTCCTTTCACTATTTTTTCCTTGTGGCTACTATTACAATTTATACGTGTAGCTACTCTCACAATTTTCCTTGTGGCTACTTTTACAATTTGTCCGTACAGCTACTATCACAATTTTTCCTTGTGGCTACTTTTACAATTTGTACGTGTGGCTATTTTTACAGTTTATCCATGTCGCTACTTTTATAATTTGTCGGTGTAGCTACATTCACAATTTTTCAGTGTGGCTTCTTTTACCGTTTTTTTTTTTCTTGTGGCTACTTTCACAATTTCTCCGTGAAGCTACTTTTCCCATTTTCCCTTGTGGCTAATTTTACAATTTGTCCGTGTACCTACTGTCATAATTTTTTTAGCTGTAAATAAAATAACATTTTCACATGCTGCGTGAAGTAAAGAAAGCATTTAAGGCACACACAAAATATTTGTCAGTTCAAGATAATAAAAAAAAAAAAAATGATTGTACAAGGAAGAAGGAATTACATTAGTAAGAAAGAATTCAAACAAACATAAAATATTTACACAGGATGTAATCACACAGATTTAATATAATGATGATTATCCATTACATCAGCTCAACTAAGTTCTCAAATACTTAACTTACTGTTTCCTTCCAGTAATGCCGTGAAGCGTAGCGTGGAGCTGAAGTCTGTGTTCTCGAGTCAAGTGTGTTGCCTTGGTTGATGTGAGCCCGTGTTATTGTAGGATGTCTGTGATGGTGTTTATCCATATGCTTCATGGTCTTCTCTGTGCTCTGAACCCAGATCTTCAAGTGTTGTAGGCGTGTAGTGGTAACTTATCGACATATCGGGCCCCATTGTCATGAGATAGCCAAATCACTTATTTTCTGTCGCTCATTATATACTTAGTGCAGTGTGACATAATATATGCGCTCTCTTATCCTCTCCGGCAGTATTGAACTAAATTTGTTGTGCGTACTGAATTAGGGGTATTATTCTGTTGTTAGCACTCTCTTTTCGCCTACTGTCATTGTTCACTTTTCACGCTTCGATGCATGGCAGGGCCAGACAAGCCCATCCCTGGGAGATTAATTGAGTCCCTAAAACGGGATAATACCACATTGACTCCAGGTAAATGCGAGCACGATGTGTTTGCTTAAGATTGCATAATGACTTCCGACGCGACAGGAAAAATGTAAGATGTAACGTAAACATTACCAAGGATTGTCGGATGTAGCAACTCCATATACGGAGGATGACTGTTTGAAAATTTCAAAAGCGTGAGTCATACAGAATACTGCATGAGGAAAAGTTTTCATAATGAACTTTACATGTATTGGCTGACTTCTGAGGTGCCAATAAACAACCGCGCTGATTGGGAGTTTGTCAGAAAACGCCAGGTGGAAGCGTGGGCCGAGAACTTACAATATAACGTAGGAAACGTTTGACATACTGCACTGCATTCCTGAAATCGACAAAGTAGACTGCTCAGACCTTACCACAGAAAAAAATAGAGTCAGGATTCTGAATTTATAGGAACTGAAAAATGTATTAGAGCATCTTTTATCCACTGGAAAATAAAACTCGCCAATATTAATACGGAACCGGACTCTCACAGAAACTATTCACACGTCACAGAGGAAGTATAGAATAAGAAATAATATCCCAGACGTGTGTTCGAGGCATATTTGTTCAGTTGTCAAGACAATTTACATGAGCAAGACGTCTAAATTTTGCCTAGTTACTAGGGCGAGTTGTACATATTTTTATACTTTGAATTTGACTGCTAGGAGTGTTAAATATTCATATGAGGCTGGCAATCTCAGCATGTGAAAAGGATACATTTATGAAGCACCACAGCAAGTGCTGGTGATTGCTTCATGCTAGTTCTCACAGAAGAACCAAAAGCAGAGCAATCCCAGACTCCAAGTGGAGAAAGGAAGTGGATGAGGATGACATTGCATGTATATTATCATTTGTAATGAGTTGTATGTATGTTTAAAGTTGTTCCTCTTAGGCACAAGCCACTTGCCGCTGTCCAGTTGAAATTTTGTCATTACATTAACTAAAAGAATGGTGATTTTGTTATCATATCCCTTGAGCTATATAATATACACTCAGGGAGAGTACACATTCTGATAAATAAATCGGTGACGGACAGCGGGGAAAGGCGCCTGATCTAAATCAGGAAAACAAATACTTAGCAGCGGAATGTGTTCTTTTATTCCCTCTAAGAGCTTCTACAAGTCTTGCAGAAATTATGTGAGGACAGCAAACCATACGTCAGAAGAGTTCAGGACCACCACTGGTGTAAGACAAGGTGATATCCTGTCACCTTATATTTTCATACTCCTCATGGACGATGTCATCGAGGCATGTAAGGAGAGAACAAGAAAGTATTCAGTGGGGTACTGGAAGATGAGACAGGTCTGTATTTCAGAGCTAGCATTTGCTGATGATGTTGCCCTGATTGCTAAATCAGAGGCACATCTCCAATCCAACCTGCAAGTCTGGAAGGAAGAGCTGGAGAAGAGAGGGATGGTCATAAGCAGCTCTAAAACAAAATCCATGGTGATATCACGAGAAGAAAGAAGACATCAGATTAAGCTGGGAGAACAGGTCATGGAGCAGGTCGACCACTTTAAATACCTCGGAGCTATTATAGACCGAAAGGGGGGCATCAAAGAAGAGTTGGCCACTCGAAAAGCAGCAGCTGGGAGACTTTTTCAGGCCATAAATCGAGGATTCCTCAGCAAGAAAGAGGTTGGTAAGAAAACGAAGATGGCTGTATACCGCTCCATCTATGTCCCAGTCTTGACATATGGATGCGAGTCATGGGCAATGACTACAACCCACAAAAGCCAGATCCAAGCCTCAGAAATGAGGTATCTGAGGAAGGTGGTCGAAGTAACAAGAAGAGACATGGTCCGCAACCAGACGATACGTCAAGGCCTAAAATCCCACCCCCTGCAGACCCAAGTAGAAAAGTCCCAACTAAAATGGTTTGGCCATGTCTACAGAATGGGAGAAGATCGGCTACCACGACAAGCATGGGAAACAAAGAGCCAGGGATCCAGACCCCCAGGACGACCCAGAGTCCGCTGGGTGGACAACATTAGACAATCTTTGAAGGACCGAGGAATGGAACCAGGCCAGGAGGAAGACAGCCGATAGGATAGTCTGGCGCTCTCTCTCTCTTCCAAACCTCTACACCTCATGGTAGAAGGGAAACGACTAAGTAAGTAAGTATTCCCTCTAAAGTTGGTGGTACGGATAGGAGAAACCATTTGAGAATCTACCCACGTTACCAGCTGTACCATTCTGTGGTTCGAAGCTTGAGATCGACACGTGAAATCTACATCCCACGGGTGGTGAGGAAACGTGCCCTTGCCACAGAGACGAAGTGACGGAACCAGCAGCACCAACATTTCAGCTACGCTATAAGTTTAGCAGGCCACCTCAAAAGACTATATTTTCATCTCCCAAACCGAGATCTAAGATGAACCATAATTCAATACCATAATACCCGCCGTAAGTACTTCGGTCGGTCACATTTTGCACACCGTCATGTGCGCACTTTTTTATATTTTCGAGAGAGTACATTAACTTTCAACTATGGTTGACAGTTAGACAATAATTGTATTGTTTCCCCTTATATGTACACTCCCGAAAATAGAAAAAGTGCGCAAATGAAGGTGTGCATGAACAGTTTGATTATGGAAAAAAACCAACAACACAATTGATAAACAGTACATGAACTGGAGTTTCGTCAAACTTCAAACGTTGTTCTCAGTGGCAGTAAGTCGACCATTGCTTCTCAGAGGCAGTAAGTCGACCAGGGCAAGATTTTAAAAGATGCACGAACAATTACGAGACATGTTGTCATAAAAGAAATGTTAGTTATTTAGTCAATTTACGGTCCATTAGATCATTATTACTGCTCCACATGTCATTTAGGTAATGTTACTCCATGCCTTCATATTTAATACACCCATATAATTTTCACTACAAATATCTAATGACAGTAGCCTGCAATGAAATGAACACAGTAGTGGTAGTACCGTCAGTAATACATATAACAGAAACAACACACTATAATTAATAACCAGTGTGGTGAAGTGGGATGTTATAAATATTTATAGGGGACTTAGTGTACTGACTGAGATCAGCTGTGAAGGTATCTATATCTAATAAGAGTAGTGTATTATAGATAACCTTACTTGCTGCCACATATATATATATCTCAGTCAGAATTATTCTGGAATAGTGTGATGACTACGTTGTATGTCTAGGGTATGTGTATGATGAAGTGTAAGTCATAACAACAACAGACAGATAAACAATTTAATTTATTCCACTACACTTGACAACACTGTGACACTCACATACATAAAACACTCTACAAGGATATCTTAAAGGAGTCACTGATAACTTTTCAAATAACAATATGTATTCATTGCTATCATGAATATATATGTGTCCTGATTCAAATACAAAGGGAACCAGGAATCACAATCAATTTTAATTACAAGTTATATGTACAGAATTTATCAATATGAATATTGTAGTGACATATATTATTAAAAGTATCCTATGTGTGTCAGTTGTGTAGTAGTAATATGAGGTAATACTGGTTTTGTTTTGTTCAAGCTCTGTTGGTATTTGTCATCATGACTTCAATAGTTTGTCTTTATTGGAACTAGTATTGGAGATGTTCTCAGTTCCTGATATTAAAACAATTAAGTTCCCCTCTTAATTGTAGTTTACACTGTCATTTTAAGATAAGGGTACATAATGTTGAGCTCAGCTGGCCACATCAGCTTATCTTGCGTGATGGCGGCAGGAATAGACTCCTCTGCTCGATTTCTCCCCTGGGCTCTGGAGACACCTCACTGATAGCTAAATGGACCAAGGAGTATGCTGTCCGACTCTGGATTCAGCAAAACTCTGACCAGGTGCTGCTCAATAACGTCAAGACCACAGTCCCTGAAAACAAGAAGGATGTACCTTCTAGTTCATAACTAATTGATACTCTAGTTATACACTGAGCACAATACATCACAAACATTGAGTTCAGAGCGTTAGGCCAACTGTCAGCTTCATCTGAAATACTTTATACCAGTATTAACCTCCTTAATGGTTACTACGCCTCTGCAATTCCAGCATTATTTCTTTCTAGTCAATCATCTAGGTGTCAGTGTACTGTTTGGCCATTCCATGCCGTTTTACTTTCCTCCGACACCTTCTGTTCAGGCTGGAGCATTATAGGCTTTACATCATGTTTGCTACTGAACTACACATATATACAGGCATAAATTAACAATTCACATTCAATTTTCATTAAAAGATACTGAATGTTTCAAGCTTACCACAATTCATAGAATAAACACAGATACGTTGACTAGCAATGAATTCTGGCACAAATACTGGCACAAATTCCCATCTGCTTATGTTCCAGGCTTTTATTTAGCAAAAATATGAGCTGGCTTCAACGCACTGTTGCTTTATCAAGCTTATTTGAACTAGTGGTCTCGAACTAACGCTCCTAAGTGATTATATCAGCGAGTCTGGCCAATGGAGCCACGTTTCGACAAGTGTTTGAAAAAATTTTACCTTCCTACGTCTCCCCTAACAACCAAAGATAGTATTTATAGTCCGACCAATCGTGTTTAGTCTTATATTTGTTGCGCTCCAATCAATTTGGAGTTTACATGGTAGGCTATTTCCGTACGTAAGGTTTTTTCAAACACGTTATAAAAAAATTTTATGAGCAGAAATGATTTCATGCTGTCAGGCATCCCCACTATTATATTTTGGTTATAACTTCTTAATTCCTAGACTATTTGCGTAACGTTTTACATATTCTTTGTCAGCAAGCCCTAAGGAACCCAAATATACAAATTTAAAAGAGCTAAGTGGCTGCGTTCAAAATATGCAATTTCTTCTACCTCCTGTTTCGAAGATGTGCTGTCTGGGTACTGTAATGTTTTCAAACGTAAACCCATCTAATGTTATCTTTTCTAATAAGCGTTTCCCAGGTTTTTTAAAACCTAACTCTGGGAAGGTTAGTGTTTTTATCACTGTCGATTTGAAATAAAGTTAGTGCATGTGGCCTTACACGCGTGATAGTAGTAATTGTGTATCGCGTTACGCTTGTTGGGGTGGCATTAATAGCGAGACGCGTGTTTAATTTTGCATGCGTTCGGCTTTCTGCCTCTCCCTTCTCTCTATCCTGCTTTATCTGTCTTTTAGTTACGCTGTGTATAAAATGGAATGAATGAAATATTAAATTTAGGTCATTGTTTCAGCTTGCGTATCTCAAGTTTAGTACACGTTTCATTGAAGAAAGCGGGTAATAATATAGTAGGCTTTTACTATCAACGTGAAAGCGTTACAATTTGCAGACGAAGCAGAAAACAAGGGGGATTTCGAGTACATTCCTTGTGACAGCACTGTTATTTTATCATTGCTCTTTTCTTTATTAGAATTTATTTGTTAGGCTTTATATTTACCTGATAATTTATATATGTGGATTAGAATATTCCACGACATCTCCCCTCTTAAAACAGACATTATATGTCAGTCCTTTATTCTATATACACATAGAGAAATTTATTATTATTTCTGGGGTTTACGGTGATTCTCATCACACGGATGGCGGCTTAAAAAATCCGCTCCCAAATTTGTTTTTCCAGATATATACTCAATGCTAAAATTATATGGAGCCAAAAGTAAAGACCATCGGAGTAACCTGGAGTTCTCATGCCTAGCCTGTGCTAGAAACGATAAAGGTTTGTGGTCTGTTTGCAACTTAAAGGCCTTCCCATACAGATAAATATTGAATTTCTTTATTGCCCATATTACTGCAAGACATTCTTTTTCGCTAGTTGAGTAATTGATTTCAGCTTTATTCAATTTTCTGCTAGCATATGCCACTGGGCTTAATTCCCCATCCAATGCATCTGATTTCTGTAGTAGAGTTGCACCTAACCCAATATTACTTGCATCCGTCCTTACTATGAATTCTTGACTTAAGTCAGGTAATTTCAAAATGGGTTTACTTGTGAGCTTTTCCTTCAATTCTTGGTAAGTCATTTCACATTGTGGTGTCCATGTAATGCGATCTGGATGTCCTTTACGTGTCAAATCAGTTAACGGTGCACATATGGAATTAAAGTTTTTGATATACTTCTGGTAGAAACCACATAATGAGACAAAGGATCTCACGTCCTTCTTGGTTTGTGGTCTCGGGGCTTTCTGTAGTTTCTCTAAATTCTTTGGGTCAGGGGTCATGTTTCCCTGATAAACTGTGTGTCCCAAAAATTCCAATTCTTTACATCCAACGCAACATTTGGTTGGTCGGGCTGTTAAATTTGCCTCCCTAAGTCGATTAAACAGCATATTCAGAGAGTCAATGTGTTCCTCAAATGTTTCTGTTGCTATCAGGATATCATCCATGAAATTTGTTATACATGGATTATTCAGAGGGTCCAATAATTTTCTCATCATTCTAGAGAAGACACTAGGCGCATTCTTCAATCCAAATGGCAATCTATTAAACTCATAGTGTCCTTCTGAGGTACTAAAAGCTAGGTATGGTCTAACCTCAGGCTTTACTGGAATCTGATAGTATCCTTTACTCAGATTCACTTTTGAGAAATATTTAGCTTTATTTAGTCTGGCAAACAGCTGATTTGTATCCGGCAATGGATCCACCTGTCCTTCTGTAATAGCATTCAGTCTCCTGTAATCTATACAGAGTCTATGTTCTCCAGAGGGCTTCCTTAAGAGTACAACACCGGAACTATATGAAGATTCACTGTGTGAAATAATTCCTTCCTTCAATAGATAGTCTATCTCTTCCTTCAAAGCTTTCTCCTTAGCAAACGGAATCGAATATGGTTTCATACAGACAGGTGTGGGGTCTATCAGTTTCATATCATATTCCAATAGGTTTGTATGCCCTGGTCGATCTGTTAACACCTCTGCATGATTATTTAGAACCTGTTGCACTCTCTCTTTCTGAGTTTTCGTTAAATGTGTACTGATTTTCACCTGTGCTACTGTCTCACAGGGGTGTAATGGATATTCAAATGATGAAAGTGGTTCCTTTATCATCTCCATGGCGATGGACAAGGTCAACAAGTGTGTCTCTTCCTGATGTTCTCTCTCCAAATATTTCTTCAGGAGATTCACATGATAGATTTTTTCTTTCCCCTTCTTATCTATCTTATAATTTGTTCTAGACACCTTCTCTAGAACTGTATATGGACCCTGCCATCCAATTTGTAACTTATTCTGACTCCCGGGCAAAAGAAGCAGTACTTTCTCTCCCACAGCCAAATTTCTGTCTTTCGCTTTCCTGTTATAATAGGCAGCATGTTTCTTCCTGGCTTGTTTCAAATTTTCATTGGCAAGTTTCCAGCCAGTTTTTAAACGAGTGGTCAGCTCATTCACATATTGGTATGAAGATGTAATGTTTTCCTCTGCCTTTTCATCAGTCCACGTTCTTAACAAAGCTTCGAGTGGACCTTTTATTGTGTGGACCTATTTGTCCATGCACCGGTATGGTCTCTTCCACTCGAAGCTTTATAGTGATGATTTTTCCTCCCAGAATTATCATTCACAAAACGACCGCTACCAATTTTTCTTTTGGGGCTTTCTCCCCACTTAAAATTCTTGATGAGAGATTTCCTCTCTACATCTTCTTCCTCCAGTTTGTTAAGTCCGATTGAGGGATTTTCGGCTTATCCTGGGGTAAGACATCTCTTTGCACTCTCCGCATAGTGGCCATTGTAAAACAGTTAAGTGAAGCTTGTCCGTGAAAAGGGGCTTCCCATTCCATTTGGTCCACTTTATCAAATCTATTTTTCTTTTTATTATCAGGCCTAATTTTGCCCCGTGGCGTGTCCAGGTCCTGATCCATGTTCCCACTTGTGGGTGTTCCCTCATGTGCTATGCTACACCTTTCTACAAAATTCTCAATGTCCCATCTTGCTTTGGGCCAATAATAATTGTGAGCCACCTTTTGAATGATGGTACCTATCTTCTCATGGTCCCCATCTGGTTTCACATGTAGGCTCCTTATTAAGTCTGCCCTATATCTTTTAGGAAGTACCAGCTGTCCCTGACCTTTGGATCTAGCTCCAGTCTTCCTATATATCAACTTGTTTTTCATGTAAAAATCTCCCTTGCCTGGAGCTGTATGACAAGTTGACCATTTTCTGAAACAAGGCTTGAGTGTTTTATCCCCAGCCTGTGCCTTCCTCATCTCTTCTGGAGTGGTATCTAACATAATATCCTCCTCCTGTCTTGAGGTCGACCTGACCTGAAGGGTTGCCATATACACAGGTTTCCTTCTGCAACGGTCAGTGTCATGATTGTCCATCTGACAATTCTTACACCACCTTTTTCCTTGGTTGAAAGATTTTCTTTCATCATATTTCCTTTCATCGAATTGTGGGAATTTATTTTTATTTTCATACCGTGGCCTATCAAATTGGTGCTTACCTTTGTTTTGATCCTTAGGATCAATTTTATTAAAGTTCTGTGGTGCCCTAAAGTTATCCACTTGTTTCTTTTTATTACCTGTTACCTCTGCTTGAGCTGCTTGATACCTTTCAGCAACATTTAGCAACTCACCCAGCCTCTCTGCACCTTGTTCCATGAGAAACTTTCTCAGGTCTGGAGCCATGGACTCTCTTAGCTGCTCTATAAGGACCATTTCCTTAAGATCTTGGGTTTTCCCCAGAGAAGTCCATTTCTCCAAGTATGTCTCTATTCGTGCAGAAAACTGGTGATAGGTTTCACCTGACAGTAGTTTAGCATTCCTAAATTTTTTCCTATAAAATTCTGCATTCTTTTCATACCTTAACAAAAGAGCCTGCTTTAGCATGTCATAATTTTCCTGATCACCTCTGCTCATTTTTGCAAAAACTTCATAAGCTGCCCCACGAAGTCCTTGAGATAACTTTAAGCTCCACCTTTCTCTCTCTAACCCATATGTGGTAGCTAATAGTTCATACCTATTTAGGTAGCTCTCTATATCATCGTCTTTCTCAACAAAATGATCTAAATGAAAATTCATAGCTGAGGTTGAGGCTCCTTGGCTAGCAGTGGCATCAGAGGCAAAGGGACTGGCACCATTTTCAGGAGCATGGCCCTGAAATTCAAACTCCCTTAATCGTAACTCATGTTCCCTTTGTAATCTCTTATCTTCTCTTTCTGCAGCTAATTTCTTCTCTTCCCTTTCTGCAGTCAATCTTCTTTCTTCTGCTTCCCTTTCTGCAGTCAATCTTCTTTCTTCTGCAGCTAATTTCTTCTCTTCCCTTTCTGCAGTCAATCTTCTTTCTTCTGCTTCCAATTTCTTAGCCTCAGCCTCAATCTGCAACCTCTTAGTCTCAGCCTCAGCCTCAAATTGTAACTTCTTAATTTCCCTTTCAGCCTCTAACTTTCTTTCGGCTTCAAACCTTCTTTCTTCGCGTTCAATAAATTTGTCACATTCTGTAGTGACATAGGCAACCATAACTTGCCCATCTAATCCTAACTCTTTTGCAGTCTGAACAGCAGCAGATCGAAACTTGGCCAGGTCCGCCATTGTCTATCAGGTAAATTTACACAATGTCTAACCAACAATTCAATCTCTAAATATATATCTAATAGACAGATAAACAATTTAATTTATTCCACTACACTTGACAACACTGTGACACTCACATACATAAAACACTCTACAAGGATATCTTAAAGGAGTCACTGATAACTTTTCAAATAACAATATGTATTCATTGCTATCATGAATATATATGTGTCCTGATTCAAATACAAAGGGAACCAGGAATCACAATCAATTTTAATTACAAGTTATATGTACAGAATTTATCAATATGAATATTGTAGTGACATATATTATTAAAAGTATCCTATGTGTGTCAGTTGTGTAGTAGTAATATGAGGTAATACTGGTTTTGTTTTGTTCAAACTCTGTTGGTATTTGTCATCATGACTTCAATAGTTTGTCTTTATTGGAACTAGTATTGGAGATGTTCTCAGTTCCTGATATTAAAACAATTAAATTCCCCTCTTAATTGTAGTTTACACTGTCATTTTAAGATAAGGGTACATAATGTTGAGCTCAGCTGGCCACATCAGCTTATCTTGCGTGATGGCGGCAGGAAAAGACTCCTCTGCTCGATTTCTCCCCTGGGCTCTGGAGACACCTCACTGATAGCTAAATGGACCAAGGAGTAGGCTGTCCGACTCTGGATTCAGCAAAGCTCTGACCAGGTGCTGCTCAATACCATCAAGACCACGGTCCCTGAAAACAAGAAGGATGTACCTTCTACTTCATAACTAATTGATACTCTAGTTATACACTGAGCACAATACATCACAAACATTGAGTTCAGAGCGTTAGGCCAACTGTCAGCTTCATCTGAAATACTTTATACCAGTATTAACCTCCTTAATGGTTACTACGCCTCTGCAATTCCAGCATTATTTCTTTCTAGTCAATCATCTAGGTGTCAGTGTACTGTTTGGCCATTCCATGCCGTTTTACTTTTCTCCGACACCTTCTGTTCAGGCTGGAGCATTATAGGCTTTACATCATGTTTGCTACTGAACTACACATATATACAGGCATAAATTAACAATTCACATTCAATTTTCATTAAAAGATACTGAATGTTTCAAGCTTACCACAATTCATAGAATAAACACAGATACGTTGACTAGCATTGAATTCTGGCACAAATACTGGCACAAATTCCCATCTGCTTATGTTCCAGGCTTTTATTTAGCAAAAATATGAGCTGGCTTCAACGCACTGTTGCTTTATCAAGCTTATTTGAACTAGTGGTCTCGAACTAACGCTCCTAAGTGATTATATCAGCGAGTCTGGCCAATGGAGCCACGTTTCGACAAGTGTTTGAAAAAATTTTACCTTCCTACGTCTCCCCTAACAACCAAAGATAGTATTTATAGTCCGACCAATCGTGTTTAGTCTTATATTTGTTGCGCTCCAATCAATTTGGAGTTTACATGGTAGGCTATTTCCGTACGTAAGGTTTTTTCAAACACGTTATAAAAAAATTTTATGAGCAGAAATGATTTCATGCTGTCAGGCATCCCCACTATTATATTTTGGTTATAACTTCTTAATTCCTAGACTATTTGCGTAACGTTTTACATATTCTTTGTCAGCAAGCCCTAAGGAACCCAAATATACAAATTTAAAAGAGCTAAGTGGCTGCGTTCAAAATATGCAATTTCTTCTACCTCCTGTTTCGAAGATGTGCTGTCTGGGTACTGTAATGTTTTCAAACGTAAACCCATCTAATGTTATCTTTTCTAATAAGCGTTTTCCAGGTTTTTAAAACCTAACTCTGGGAAGGGTTGTGAATTTTATCACTGTCGATTTGAAATAAAGTTAGTGCATGTGGCCTTACACGCGTGATAGTAGTAATTGTGTATCGCGTTACGCTTGTTGGGGTGGCATTAATAGCGAGACGCGTGTTTAATTTTGCATGCGTTCGGCTTTCTGCCTCTCCCTTCTCTCTATCCTGCTTTATCTGTCTTTTAGTTACGCTGTGTATAAAATGGAATGAATGAAATATTAAATTTAGGTCATTGTTTTCAGCTTGCGTATCTCAAGTTTAGTACACGTTTCATTGAAGAAAGCGGGTAATAATATAGTAGGCTTTTACTATCAACGTGAAAGCGTTACAATTTGCAGACGAAGCAGAAAACAAGGGGGATTTCGAGTACATTCCTTGTGACAGCACTGTTATTTTATCATTGCTCTTTTCTTTATTAGAATTTATTTGTTAGGCTTTATATTTACCTGATAATTTATATATGTGGATTAGAATATTCCACGACATCTCCCCTCTTAAAACAGACATTATATGTCAGTCCTTTATTCTATATACACATAGAGAAATTTATTATTATTTCTGGGGTTTACGGTGATTCTCATCACACGGATGGCGGCTTAAAAAATCCGCTCCCAAATTTGTTTTTCCAGATATATACTCAATGCTAAAATTATATGGAGCCAAAAGTAAAGACCATCGGAGTAACCTGGAGTTCTCATGCCTAGCCTGTGCTAGAAACGATAAAGGTTTGTGGTCTGTTTGCAACTTAAATGCCTTCCCATACAGATAAATATTGAATTTCTTTATTGCCCATATTACTGCAAGACATTCTTTTTCGCTAGTTGAGTAATTGATTTCAGCTTTATTCAATTTTCTGCTAGCATATGCCACTGGGCTTAATTCCCCATCCAATGCATCTGATTTCTGTAGTAGAGTTGCACCTAACCCAATATTACTTGCATCCGTCCTTACTATGAATTCTTGACTTAAGTCAGGTAATTTCAAAATGGGTTTACTTGTGAGCTTTTCCTTCAATTCTTGGTAAGTCATTTCACATTGTGGTGTCCATGTAATGCGATCTGGATGTCCTTTACGTGTCAAATCAGTTAACGGTGCACATATGGAATTAAAGTTTTTTGATATACTTCTGGTAGAAACCACATAATGAGACAAAGGATCTCACGTCCTTCTTGGTTTGTGGTCTCGGGGCTTTCTGTAGTTTCTCTAAATTCTTTGGGTCAGGGGTCATGTTTTTCCCTGATATAAACTGTGTGTCCCAAAAATTCCAATTCTTTACATCCAACGCAACATTTGGTTGGTCGGGCTGTTAAATTTGCCTCCCTAAGTCGATTAAACAGCATATTCAGAGAGTCAATGTGTTCCTCAAATGTTTCTGTTGCTATCAGGATATCATCCATGAAATTTGTTATACATGGATTATTCAGAGGGTCCAATAATTTTCTCATCATTCTAGAGAAGACACTAGGCGCATTCTTCAATCCAAATGGCAATCTATTAAACTCATAGTGTCCTTCTGAGGTACTAAAAGCTAGGTATGGTCTAACCTCAGGCTTTACTGGAATCTGATAGTATCCTTTACTCAGATTCACTTTTGAGAAATATTTAGCTTTATTTAGTCTGGCAAACAGCTGATTTGTATCCGGCAATGGATCCACCTGTCCTTCTGTAATAGCATTCAGTCTCCTGTAATCTATACAGAGTCTATGTTCTCCAGAGGGCTTCCTTAAGAGTACAACACCGGAACTATACGAAGATTCACTGTGTGAAATAATTCCTTCCTTCAATAGATAGTCTATCTCTTCCTTCAAAGCTTTCTCCTTAGCAAACGGAATCGAATATGGTTTCATACAGACAGGTGTGGGGTCTATCAGTTTCATATCATATTCCAATAGGTTTGTATGCCCTGGTCGATCTGTTAACACCTCTGCATGATTATTTAGAACCTGTTGCACTCTCTCTTTCTGAGTTTTCGTTAAATGTGTACTGATTTTCACCTGTGCTACTGTCTCACAGGGGTGTAATGGATATTCAAATGATGAAAGTGGTTCCTTTATCATCTCCATGGCGATGGACAAGGTCAACAAGTGTGTCTCTTCCTGATGTTCTCTCTCCAAATATTTCTTCAGGAGATTCACATGATAGATTTTTTCTTTCCCCTTCTTATCTATCTTATAATTTGTTCTAGACACCTTCTCTAGAACTGTATATGGACCCTGCCATCCAATTTGTAACTTATTCTGACTCCCGGGCAAAAGAAGCAGTACTTTCTCTCCCACAGCCAAATTTCTGTCTTTCGCTTTCCTGTTATAATAGGCAGCATGTTTCTTCCTGGCTTGTTTCAAATTTTCATTGGCAAGTTTCCAGCCAGTTTTTAAACGAGTGGTCAGCTCATTCACATATTGGTATGAAGATGTAATGTTTTCCTCTGCCTTTTCATCAGTCCACGTTCTTAACAAAGCTTCGAGTGGACCTTTTATTGTGTGGACCTATTTGTCCATGCACCGGTATGGTCTCTTCCACTCGAAGCTTTATAGTGATGATTTTTCCTCCCAGAATTATCATTCACAAAACGACCGCTACCAATTTTTCTTTTGGGGCTTTCTCCCCACTTAAAATTCTTGATGAGAGATTTCCTCTCTACATCTTCTTCCTCCAGTTTGTTAAGTCCGATTGAGGGATTTTCGGCTTATCCTGGGGTAAGACATCTCTTTGCACTCTCCGCATAGTGGCCATTGTAAAACAGTTAAGTGAAGCTTGTCCGTGAAAAGGGGCTTCCCATTCCATTTGGTCCACTTTATCAAATCTATTTTTCTTTTTATTATCAGGCCTAATTTTGCCCCGTGGCGTGTCCAGGTCCTGATCCATGTTCCCACTTGTGGGTGTTCCCTCATGTGCTATGCTACACCTTTCTACAAAATTCTCAATGTCCCATCTTGCTTTGGGCCAATAATAATTGTGAGCCACCTTTTGAATGATGGTACCTATCTTCTCATGGTCCCCATCTGGTTTCACATGTAGGCTCCTTATTAAGTCTGCCCTATATCTTTTAGGAAGTACCAGCTGTCCCTGACCTTTGGATCTAGCTCCAGTCTTCCTATATATCAACTTGTTTTTCATGTAAAAATCTCCCTTGCCTGGAGCTGTATGACAAGTTGACCATTTTCTGAAACAAGGCTTGAGTGTTTTATCCCCAGCCTGTGCCTTCCTCATCTCTTCTGGAGTGGTATCTAACATAATATCCTCCTCCTGTCTTGAGGTCGACCTGACCTGAAGGGTTGCCATATACACAGGTTTCCTTCTGCAACGGTCAGTGTCATGATTGTCCATCTGACAATTCTTACACCACCTTTTTCCTTGGTTGAAAGATTTTCTTTCATCATATTTCCTTTCATCGAATTGTGGGAATTTATTTTTATTTTCATACCGTGGCCTATCAAATTGGTGCTTACCTTTGTTTTGATCCTTAGGATCAATTTTATTAAAGTTCTGTGGTGCCCTAAAGTTATCCACTTGTTTCTTTTTATTACCTGTTACCTCTGCTTGAGCTGCTTGATACCTTTCAGCAACATTTAGCAACTCACCCAGCCTCTCTGCACCTTGTTCCATGAGAAACTTTCTCAGGTCTGGAGCCATGGACTCTCTTAGCTGCTCTATAAGGACCATTTCCTTAAGATCTTGGGTTTTCCCCAGAGAAGTCCATTTCTCCAAGTATGTCTCTATTCGTGCAGAAAACTGGTGATAGGTTTCACCTGACAGTAGTTTAGCATTCCTAAATTTTTTCCTATAAAATTCTGCATTCTTTTCATACCTTAACAAAAGAGCCTGCTTTAGCATGTCATAATTTTCCTGATCACCTCTGCTCATTTTTGCAAAAACTTCATAAGCTGCCCCACGAAGTCCTTGAGATAACTTTAAGCTCCACCTTTCTCTCTCTAACCCATATGTGGTAGCTAATAGTTCATACCTATTTAGGTAGCTCTCTATATCATCGTCTTTCTCAACAAAATGATCTAAATGAAAATTCATAGCTGAGGTTGAGGCTCCTTGGCTAGCAGTGGCATCAGAGGCAAAGGGACTGGCACCATTTTCAGGAGCATGGCCCTGAAATTCAAACTCCCTTAATCGTAAATCTTCTCTCTTTCTGCAGCTAATTTCTTCTCTTCCCTTTCTGCAGTCAATCTTCTTTCTTCTGCTTCCCTTTCTGCAGCTAATTTCTTCGCGTTCAATAAATTTGTCACATTCTGTAGTGACATAGGCAACCATAACTTGCCCATCTAATCCTAACTCTTTTGCAGTCTGAACAGCAGCAGATCGAAACTTGGCCAGGTCCGCCATTGTCTATCAGGTAAATTTACACAATGTCTAACCAACAATTCAATCTCTAAATATATATCTAATGGACAACACAGGCACCGTGAGCTCAACCTTATTTAATTCCACCCAAGGATACCTTTTAATTCTTATATTCCCTGAAGTGAATTACCCCCAATATTTTTAATAGGTAAAGATTCAAAATCCCAAGAGCGAGACCCCAATATATGTGGTGAAGTGGGATGTTATAAATATTTATAGGGGACTTAGTGTACTGACTGAGATCAGCTGTGAAGGTATCTATATCTAATAAGAGTAGTGTATTATAGATAACCTTACTTGCTGCCACATATATATATATATCTCAGTCAGAATTATTCTGGAATAGTGTGATGACTACGTTGTATGTCTAGGGTATGTGTATGATGAAGTGTAAGTCATAACAACAACAGACAGATAAACAATTTAATTTATTCCACTACACTTGACAACACTGTGACACTCACATACATAAAACACTCTACAAGGATATCTTAAAGGAGTCACTGATAACTTTTCAAATAACAATATGTATTCATTGCTATCATGAATATATATGTGTCCTGATTCAAATACAAAGGGAACCAGGAATCACAATCAATTTTAATTACAAGTTATATGTACAGAATTTATCAATATGAATATTGTAGTGACATATATTATTAAAAGTATCCTATGTGTGTCAGTTGTGTAGTAGTAATATGAGGTAATACTGGTTTTGTTTTGTTCAAGCTCTGTTGGTATTTGTCATCATGACTTCAATAGTTTGTCTTTATTGGAACTAGTATTGGAGATGTTCTCAGTTCCTGATATTAAAACAATTAAATTCCCCTCTTAATTGTAGTTTACACTGTCATTTTAAGATAAGGGTACATAATGTTGAGCTCAGCTGGCCACATCAGCTTATCTTGCGTGATGGCGGCAGGAACAGACTCCTCTGCTCGATTTCTCCCCTGGGCTCTGGAGACACCTCACTGATAGCTAAATGGACCAAGGAGTATGCTGTCCGACTCTGGATTCAGCAAAACTCTGACCAGGTGCTGCTAAATAACGTCAAGACCACAGTCCCTGAAAACAAGAAGGATGTACCTTCTACTTCATAACTAATTGATACTCTAGTTATACACTGAGCACAATACATCACAAACATTGAGTTCAGAGCGTTAGGCCAACTGTCAGCTTCATCTGAAATACTTTATACCAGTATTAACCTCCTTAATGGTTACTACGCCTCTGCAATTCCAGCATTATTTCTTTCTAGTCAATCATCTAGGTGTCAGTGTACTGTTTGGCCATTCCATGCCGTTTTACTTTCCTCCGACACCTTCTGTTCAGGCTGGAGCATTATAGGCTTTACATCATGTTTGCTACTGAACTACACATATATACAGGCATAAATTAACAATTCACATTCAATTTTCATTAAAAGATACTGAATGTTTCAAGCTTACCACAATTCATAGAATAAACACAGATACGTTGACTAGCATTGAATTCTGGCACAAATACTGGCACAAATTCCCATCTGCTTATGTTCCAGGCTTTTATTTAGCAAAAATATGAGCTGGCTTCAACGCACTGTTGCTTTATCAAGCTTATTTGAACTAGTGGTCTCGAACTAACGCTCCTAAGTGATTATATCAGCGAGTCTGGCCAATGGAGCCACGTTTCGACAAGTGTTTGAAAAAAAATTTTACCTTCCTACGTCTCCCCTAACAACCAAAGATAGTATTTATAGTCCGACCATTCGTGTTTAGTCTTATATTTGTTGCGCTCCAATCAATTTGGAGTTTACATGGTAGGCTATTTCCGTACGTAAGGTTTTTTCAAACACGTTATAAAAAAATTTTATGAGCAGAAATGATTTCATGCTGTCAGGCATCCCCACTATTATATTTTGGTTATAACTTCTTAATTCCTAGACTATTTGCGTAACGTTTTACATATTCTTTGTCAGCAAGCCCTAAGGAACCCAAATATACAAATTTAAAAGAGCTAAGTGGCTGCGTTCAAAATATGCAATTTCTTCTACCTCCTGTTTCGAAGATGTGCTGTCTGGGTACTGTAATGTTTTCAAACGTAAACCCATCTAATGTTATCTTTTCTAATAAGCGTTTCCCAGGTTTTTTAAAACCTAACTCTGGGAAGGTTAGTGTTTTTATCACTGTCGATTTGAAATAAAGTTAGTGCATGTGGCCTTACACGCGTGATAGTAGTAATTGTGTATCGCGTTACGCTTGTTGGGGTGGCATTAATAGCGAGACGCGTGTTTAATTTTGCATGCGTTCGGCTTTCTGCCTCTCCCTTCTCTCTATCCTGCTTTATCTGTCTTTTAGTTACGCTGTGTATAAAATGGAATGAATGAAATATTAAATTTAGGTCATTGTTTCAGCTTGCGTATCTCAAGTTTAGTACACGTTTCATTGAAGAAAGCGGGTAATAATATAGTAGGCTTTTACTATCAACGTGAAAGCGTTACAATTTGCAGACGAAGCAGAAAACAAGGGGGATTTCGAGTACATTCCTTGTGACAGCACTGTTATTTTATCATTGCTCTTTTCTTTATTAGAATTTATTTGTTAGGCTTTATATTTACCTGATAATTTATATATGTGGATTAGAATATTCCACGACAACCAGTCAATATTGACGGGGTATTGCTAGTTTCTCATAATTACCATTTCATAGTTATTTACATTGGTTTCAAAGTAATTGAGCATTAAATGTGTATATGTTAATTTTGACAAATTCATAGTTGAATTAATCATTACAGAGAGAAAGGCGTATGTATGATCCAGAACCTCTAGTATGTATTCATTTATATATATATATATATATATATATATATATATATATATATATATATATATATATATATATATATATATATATATATATATAATCTCTCAGCCGTTCACCTAAAATCTCTCGATAGTCCACCAGTGGCCAGCGATGACGTCTTGCCCACCCTTGTAAAGAATTTTTCTGTGTTGTTGTTTGTGCTTTTTTCGCGTATAAACACTAATTAACATACTGTACTTGTTTGAATAAATGTCATATGTAATCTGGCCTGTACTGTTAAATATGAAAAAGCTGTAGAAGTGGTTGCGTCTGGGTCGTTTCTAGGTCCATATCGGGAGTTACGTGGGGATATCGCGCTAATGACCCCTGTCCACGAAGCACAATTTTTGTGGTGCCTAGGTGGCAGGGAAGGATATTGAGGATTCACTACCGTAGCGAGGCAGTGTTGCCATTCGGATGGCCGTGGGTTCGAGTCTCCGGTAAGCATATCACTTCTCGTGTTTTTCTGTTGTCTAGTTTTCTACTTCTTTATTGTCATACGAGTGCCTGGAACATACCTAGATGTGCATTATTTATTTACTTGTTTGAATTGTGTTTGTTGACCTTTGAAATGTAAACTCTCTCTCTCTCTCTCTCTTTCTCTATATATATATATAGAGGCATGGAATGGTGTAACGGCAGGTGAATGTTAATAACGTTTATTACACCACAACACGTTCATGAAATGCACAGAATATACAGTCACAATTAAGTACAAGTCATAGCAATACAATAACACAGTACTCCAGTCACATCTCCGCTTCTCATAATCATTAGCGCTCTACAACATCAACACTAGATCCTCTCAGCAACGGTCGGCATCACCGTGCTAATGTAATAAATAATTTCCTCCTCAAATATGCTTCATCAAAGACGCTCTCAACCTTGGCGCTTTAATTTAGATATGGATCCTTTTAATAATAACAATTGCCTCCTCAAATATGCTTCATCAAAGACGCTCTCAACATTGGCGCTTTAATTTAGATATGGATCCTTTCAATAATAACCATTGCCTCCTCAAATATGCTTCATCAAAGACTTCACTCATCTTGACATTTATATAGTCAAACATATGTCCTGGATCCTTACCTCTTCAAAAATACTCACAAACACAATTCTCCAATAAACTCAGAAATTATAGGCCTACACAAATAAGGGCCTTTATAACTTTTGCTCTGCGCAGGCATACTCGAAACACACACTGTAGGACCGACCTCTCCCGTCGGTACCCAAAAACAGAATCCTCTAGTTCACACACTAGACCCGCCAAAAAAAAGACACGAGACTCGGTTGTTTAAAAAACACAACTCAGTCTCGATAATTGCATGGGCTAGTCACACGAGCTTACTCACAGCTCAAGACAGTTCAGAGAAAAAAAACATCTCCGCGATTTGAACTGACCAGTGTTCGCCACTTGGAAACTTCTCGATCACACGAGGGAATTCCCCTAATACAATTTTAACTTAACATCAGCTTAACCAAGCAACGTAACCCGTAATCGAATCTATTCGCTTAACATTTTCAAGATCACCTCCCCTTGCTAATATTTACTCTGTATCAGTTGCGATATCACAAAGTTCTGCAGATAAAACCGTTCCAGCGCAGAAAGGTACACAAACTAGATTTTCTTCTCTTCAGGTTCTTGCAAAAGTGTAGAATGCGCTCAACACAGCATCAGCACGTACAGCATACAGGAAACGCTGCACAGCAAGCTCCGTGACTTTTGACTTGAGATAATCTGCAAACGACTCCTCAAAAACACTTCACATTTAGTTAAACTTGACTGTCTACCAAAAACTGTCAACTTCCCACTGTTATATTCTACCGTGTTGGACACAGTTAACAAACTAGGTCGAGGACCATGACACAATGTGAGGATACATAAGCCACGCCTACACAAGGCTTTCCTATCACGCGAACTCCGTGGGTTTATTCCGTTAAATAAACTGGTCCACCACTGATACTAATGTTATTTTTTCCACTGATAATATTCTCTCATTTAATAGTTTAATGGCTATTTATGGTCATGCGTTATCACGGTCACGCCTACTGTTCTCCTACCGTGTTAAATGTTGTAGTGAGTGTGCGTGGGTACATTCACACGCCACAGATACACACATCAGAGGCATGGAATGGTGTAACGGCAGGCGAATGTTAATAACGTTTATTACACCACAACACGTTCATGAAATGCACAGAATATACAGTCACAATTAAGTACAAGTCATAGCAATACAATAACACAGTACTCCAGTCACGTCTCCGCTTCTCATAATCATTAGCGCTCTACAACATCAACACTAGATCCTCTCAGCAACGGTCGGCATCACCGTGCTAATGTAATGAATAATTTCCTCCTCAAATATGCTTCATCAAAGACGCTCTCAACCTTGGCGCTTTAATTTAGATATGGATCCTTTTAATAATAACAATTGCCTCCTCAAATATGCTTCATCAAAGACGCTCTCAACATTGGCGCTTTAATTTAGATATGGATCCTTTCAATAATAACCATTGCCTCCTCAAATATGCTTCATCAAAGACGCTCTCAACATTGGCGCTTTAATTTAGATATGGATCCTTTCAATAATAACAATTGCCTCCTCAAATATGCTTCATCAAAGACGCTGTCAACATTGGCGCTTTAATTTAGATATGGATCCTTTCTGGATCCCTTTCCCAGCAAACGGTTGTCCAATAAATAATGGCCTCCTTAAATATGCTTCATCAAAGACGCTCTCAACCTTGGCGCTTTAATATAACTGTGGATCCTCTCAGCAACGGTCATCCTCGCCGTGCTGACAATAATAAATGGCCTCAAACGATGCTCCTAACATCAATAGTGAATACTCGCGGCAATTTCTCGCAAGACTGCACTCCCTGGCAGTCTGCAGTAATCTCGCCTTCACTCATCTTGACATTTATATAGTCAAACATATGTCCTGGATCCTTACCTCTTCAAAAATACTCACAAACACAATTCTCCAATAAACTCAGAAATTATAGGCCTACACAAATAAGGGCCTTTATAACTTTTGCTCTGCGCAGGCATACTCGAAACACACACTGTAGGACCGACCTCTCCCGTCGGTACCCAAAAACAGAATCCTCTAGTTCACACACTAGACCCGCCAAAAAAAAGACACGAGACTCGGTTGTTTAAAAAACACAACTCAGTCTCGATAATTGCATGGGCTAGTCACACGAGCTTACTCACAGCTCAAGACAGTTCAGAGAAAAAAAACATCTCCGCGATTTGAACTGACCAGTGTTCGCCACTTGGAAACTTCTCGATCACACGAGGGAATTCCCCTAATACAATTTTAACTTAACATCAGCTTAACCAAGCAACGTAACCCGTAATCGAATCTATTCGCTTAACATTTTCAAGATCACCTCCCCTTGCTAATATTTACTCTGTATCAAGTGCGAAAACAGGGAACTCGGAAATGCAGCAATATTACGGGAAGAAGTGGAAGAGGCTATATGTTCGATGAAAGGAGGGAAGTCACCGGGTGTGGATAATATCCCAGCAGAGCTCTTGAAATATGGAGGACCAGATATAGTAAAAATCATGACAACAATTTGCCAGAAGATATGGAGTACAAAAAAATGGCCAAAAGAATGGACGCAGTCATTAGTAATACCGCTTCCAAAGAAAGGAAATCTAAAAATGTGCAAGAACTACAGAACCATTAGCCTTATTAGTCATCCAAGTAAGGTGATGTTAAGGATACTGTTGAACAGAATAAAACAGAAATCAGAAGAAATCTTGTCAGAGGAACAGGCTGGCTTTAGACCAAAAAGAAGTACCTCAGAACAAATCTTCAATATTAGATTACTTATCGAAAAACATCTCCAACATCAACACGATTTATACCATAACTTCATCGATTTCACAAAAGCCTTCGATCGAGTCTGGCATGAAGGCTTATGGCAAGTAATGAGAAAATTCAATTTTGATACTAACATCATAGATATCATTGAAGCACTATACAAGGACGCAAGCAGTGCTGTTTTTGCAAGCAACGACATTGGAGAATTTTTCAAAACAACTGTAGGAGTTCGCCAAGGATGTATCCTGTCACAAGTGCTCTTTAATATATATCTGGAACATATTATGCAGGAGGCTCTCTACGATTATAAATCAACCATATCGATTGGAGGCCGACCTCTGTGCAACCTACGTTTTGCTGATGATATTGATCTGATAGCTGGATCAGAATCAGAACTTCAAGACCTTACCTCTAGACTGGAGAAAGTAACAAGAACGTATGGGATGGAAATTAATATAGAAAAAAGCAAGATATTGGTGAATAGCCATAAGAAACATGTTCCGACCAACATTACGTTAAATGGGCAAACGTTAGAAGAAGTTAACACCTTTAAATATCTTGGGTCTACTATATGTAGTGATGGAAGATCAAGTAAAGAAATCAAGACAAGACTTGAGATGGCCTCAGCTGCCATGACAAGGTTGAATGTGATCTGGAAAAGTAACATCAGTTTTCCTGTGAAGATCAAATTATACAAATCACTTGTATTATCTATTCTCTTGTATGGGTGTGAGGGCTGGACACTCACTGCAGATACAGAGCGAAGGATTCAGGCTTTCGAGCATAAATGTTATAGAAGAATTCTGCGCATTTGCTATAAAGAGCACAAAACAAATGTCTATGTTAGAGAGAAGATAAACGCCTATGCAGGCCACCAAGAACCACTTTTGTCAATAGTGAAACGTCGAAAGCTTGCCTGGTTTGGGCATGTAACTCGTCATGACTCCCTTTCGAAAACGATCCTTCAGGGAACAGTCGAAGGTAAACGGAGAAGAGGAATGCAGAGAAAATCCTGGGCTGATAACATCAAAGAATGGGCAGGACACGGTTTTTCCACACTTGTACGCATTGCTGAGGATAGAGAGCAGTGGAGGACCCTGTCTGCTGATGCTTCCACCATGGCACCCCTACGACCCATGACGGGTTACGGGCTGAGATGATATGATGATATATATATATATAAACAATGATACTGCGCCTAGAGTTTACATAACATACTGTACTTGTTTGAATAAATATCATGTGTAATCTGGCCTGTACTGTTAAATATGAAAGCTGTAGAAGTGGTTGCTTCTGGGTCGTTCCTAGGTCCATATCGGGAGTTACGTGGGGATATCGCGCTAATGACCCCTGTCTACGAAGCACAATTTTTGTGGTGCCTAGATGGCAGGGGAAGATATTCAGGATTCACTCATATATAATATTAAACACAATTCAAACAAGTAAATAAATAATGCACATCTAGGTATGTTCCAGGCACTCGTATGACAATAAAGAATAGAAAACTAGACAACAGAAAAACAACAGAAGTGATATGCTTACCGGAGACTCGAACCCACGGCCATCCGAATGGCAACACTGCCTCGCTACGGTAGTGAATCCTGAGTATCCTTCCCTGCCACCTAGGCACCACAAAAATTGTGCTTCGTGGACAGGGGTCATATATATATATATATATATATATATATATATATATATATATATATATATATATATATATATATATATATATATATATATATATATATATATATATATATATATAATTAAAAAAATGGCGTATCGAGGTGAGGGGGGGGGGGGGGGGTTTATCCCTTGAATAGCGTCCACCTCGGGGAGAAAAAAATAATAATCCTAAATTCGCCACAACACGCTAGACATCTCTCCTGGCAATTTAATCAGCCCGTCTAGCAATGAACCACCACCTGAGTGCCGCTGCTAACAAAGAACTTACACAAAATGTGGTACGCATAATTGCGTGCGAAGTAGGCTATGTAAAGTAGAAAAAAATGTGCAACTCGGCACCTTCTGTAGCACTTGAATGTAAAGTCACGATAGATGCACATAATAAGGGCTGCAGTATTTTGTACGCTTAACTGTATCTAGCGTGAAAAAGAGGAAATGGAAAGGGGAGGGAGAGGTAATTACGAAAGTATTTCCCTCTGGGACTGGGAACAGAAATACGTCCTCTCTTCCACATGCATATTCACACCACTAGCATTTTGTCATTTGCAGATTCCGGGCAGGAAAGGGGCGAGGTTGCCATATAGTTTAAAATTTTCCAAACCACATGAGAGTGAAAAAGTAGCCAATTTATAGCCGAATGTCTTAATACATAAACAGATATAGTACGGTATCCTTCTCGACGACCTGGTGATGGCCTCAAGTCTGTACCCTATGTGACGATCTTTTTTGTTTGCTACGAATGGTATTAAAAACGCAAAAGATCGTTGTTGTTGTTATTGTTCTTGTTATTATTGTTGTTATTGTTGTTGTTATTAATATTGATCCATCGGCGTTTGGGCTCTCGCCCTTGGGCCCAATGCAATGTAGTGGTATTTGCATGTGCTCGCAAGTTGTTCAATTGCTCTATATACGGTGTTCCACTTATCTGGCCTCAGAGGAAGGAGCATTTTCCTATCATCGTCGAGTGATGTGCACTCAAAGAGGTGCTGGTCAACAGTTTCAAAAGGGTGGGTACGTAGCTGGCACTCCTGAGAGTATTGTGGTTGGATTCTCTTCAAGTGATTGTTGAGTGGTATGTGTTGTGTTCGGAGCCGAAAAATAGTGCTCTGTTCTCTCCTTGTAAGGGTTTTAAGAAGGGGTTTTAAAGCCATTTTTGTTTTTAAAGATAAAATATCCCTTTCCAACGTCTCATGGATTATAATTAGGAATATAGTGTCGCTAATTCGAAATAATATTTATTTCCAGTATCTGAATGTGGAATTATTTCGCCCCCTTCAGTCAGTCAAAACAGAGTAAACCACAAATGCCAAATTGTGTGGATGTGCGTGCATTGTTTTCCCATGTCCCAAATTGGTAGTCTCTCATATTTGTCATGATGTTACTCCAAAGGAAAACTGCAAACCTGAGAACATAGGTAAAGCCAGGCGACGGACAGGCTCACTATGACCAGCTGCTACTAAGCTTGCCGTAAAAGCCATTTAGGGAGAGCTGTAATGCAGGTCTGACTACCTCATCCTTTTTTTTCCCCCCAACAGATTAATTGACGTATTTCCACATTGTCTGATATTGTTCTAGCAACACATTCTATTTTAATTGAATATTTTTATTTTCTAGCGTTCAAGAAAATTAGAACGGTAAACTGACATCACAACATCTAGGAACATACGGTCTGGACGGAAATAACGATCACGTGAGCTGAACAACTCACCCGTGTGTTACCGGGGCCCGAAAGAAGAGCAAAGAATAGTAACACTGTTCACTTCCATGCATGTCGTAGAAAGCGACTAAGGAGGGTTGGGCATGGGGCTGGTTACCCCATCCTGTAAAAAATTTAAATCACAAAAAAACTTCAACAAATATGGACAAGTCAATTAAGGAAAATAAAACACAGCCATCCAAGACAGGGGAAGGTCCTCTCGCAGGGAGGCGTATGATGCAACACAGAGAAAGCCGAAAGGAGTCTGTGTGGCCGACTAACCTTCTTTCTTCTAGGAGAACTTCCAGATTTGGCACCTGGAATGTTCGGACATTAAACGAACAAGGGAAAGTGGCACAAGTAGCAGCAGAAATGAGGGAATATAAAATCGAGGTTCTGGGAATGTGTGAAACAAAGTGGAAGGGGGTAGACAAGAAGAAACTCATCACAGGTGAATTGGTGCTGTCCTCAGGACATGAAGACGAAAGTTCACACCACAGTGAAGGGGTAGCTCTTATGTTATCTAATGAAGCACAGAAAGCACTCATTGAATGGGAAGCTGTTGGACCCAGAATAATAACAGCTACTTTTAAAACAGCTAAAAAGAAAATAAATGTAAATGTCATCCAATGTTATGCACCAACTAATGACAAAGAAGAGTCTGTGAAAGAAGCATTTTATACTAGACTACAGGAAATTATGGAAAAGGTGAAAAGAAGAGACATCACAATTTTGATGGGTGACATGAATGCAAAGATAGGTACAGTCAACACCGGATTTGAAGAAGTCATGGGAAAACATGGGATAGGAATAATGAATGAAAATGGGGAACTATTCTCAAACTTAAGAGTAGTGTATTATAGATAAACTTACTAATACTTACTTTATGTGTCTAGGGTATGAGTAGTCGTTCCCCAACAGACAGATTCCACTACTCTTGGACAACACTGTGCTTCAAACCACTCTACAACTTAAAAGAGTCTATAAACTTTCAAATAAACAACATGAGGAAGCCTGATTCAACTACAAGTTTCCACACAAGAGAATACACAAATGTTCTATGGCAACATGGATATCACCAGACCATAGAATAGAACAGAAAATCAAATTGACCATATATGCATAAACAAGAAGTTTAGATCATCATTGCAGGATGTAAAGGTATATAGAGGAGCAGATGTGGCATGAGATCACGACCTTCTGATAGCCAAAGTAAAAATGAAACTCAAGAGATATGCAACGATGCAAATTATAGACAACAATTTAATGTAGGACATCTAAGAAATCAAGAGACAAATTTGCGGTCACAATATCCAACAAATTGCAAGTGCTCCAACAGCTTTTCGGAAGAGAATGTAGAGAATACAGAAGACTATTGGCAGCAAATCAAAACTGTATGGAAATATCGAGACATGTGAAGAATATACTAATGTTAGGATTAATTTAGGTCATTACGGGAAAAGGGAACGACAACAAAAAGCATGGATAACAACAGAAACCATCAATAAGATAAAAGACAGAAAAAACAAGAAAGCAGATTTAAACACAAGACAAAACCAGAAGTTCCAAAGCCAAGGCTCAAGAAGTGTACACAGAAGCAAACAAAGAAGTAAAAAGAAGTATCAAAAGAGACAATATGAAGTATATTGAGGAGTTGGCAAGAGAGGCAGAAGATGCTGCAGCCAAAGGAAATATGAGAGAACTGTATAACAGCCCAAAGAAGCTAACAGGGAAATACAAGCAAACAAGTTGCCTCATAAAAGACAAGAATGGAAAACTGCTCAGCAATATACAAGAACCAACGGGCTGATCACCCGTTTGCCAGTCACTTCGATTACGGAAACAACAGCAAATGGATTGATTTGCCGTTGCCCTAAAGACGCCAATAGGCGTGATGGGAAACAATGGCAAAGAAAACCTATCTGCTGTTGCCCTAAGACGCCACAAGGCGTAATGGCCACTGACTGCTTTGACGGTCGGTGGCTAAGGACGGAAGAAGAAGAAGAATATACAAGAGCAAATGAAGAGGTGGACAGAATATTTTGAGGATCTTCTCAATAGACCAGCTCCACAAAACCCCCCGGACATCCAGCCAGCAGAAGAAGAGCTACAAATTAACGGTGAAAGATCAACGAAGGAAGAAATAAAGAAAGCCATAAAGCTTCTAAGAGATGGAAAAGCGTCTGGACCTGATGGCATTCCAGCAGAGGCCATCAAAGCAGATATCGACACGGCTACAGAGATGTTATATAAATTACTTGGTAAAGTCTGGGAAAAGGAAGAGATACCAGCAGAATGGAAGAAAGGATATCTGGTTAAGTTGCCTAAGAAGGGAAATTTACAAGAGTGCACACGTTATAGAGGAATAAGGTTACTATCAGTGCCAGGAAAAGTATTAAACAGGATTATCCTTGAGAGATTAAAAGAGTCCATAGACAAGAAACTGAGAGATGAACAAGCAGGTTTTCGACAAAACAGATCATGTACAGACCAGATAGCCACTTTGAGAATAATAGTTAAACAAAGTCTGGAATGGAATTACCACTATACATCGGATTTGTGGTCTACGAAAAGGCATTTGACAGTGTAGACAGAGAATCACTTTGGAAATTGATGAGGCATTATGGAGTTCCCCTGAAGAACATTAATTTAATAAAGAAAACATATGAAGACATGACATGCAGAGTTCTTCATGAAGGACAGCTTACAGAACCGTTTGGGGTAAAAACAGGAGTGCAACAGGGATGCCTCTTATCTCCATTTCTTTTCTTACTAGCAATAGACTGGGTTTTGAGATCATCGACAACACACAACAGAAATGGAATCCAGTGGACTCTGACTAAGCAGTTGGATGATCTGGATTTTGCTGATGACTTGGCTCTTCTGTCCCATAACCGTAATCAGATGCAGGACAAATTAAAAACACTTGATGAGAGGGCGCAGCAATTGGGTCTGAAAATACACAGGGAAAAGACAAAAATAATGAGAATAAATGCAGGTAATGATAACAGGGTTGAACTTGAAGAAACACCAATACAAGATGTAGAATCGTACACATATCTTGGCAGCAATATAGACAAAGTTGGAGGGACAGACAGTGATATCAAACTAAGAATACAAAAAAAGCAAGAGGAGCTTTCATCGCATTGGGAAATATATGGAGATCAAAAGAAATCGGATCCAACACGAAAATAAGAATCTTCAACTCAAATATGAAGTCAGTCCTATTGTATGGCTCTGAGACATGGAGAACAACAAAGACAACAACCAAAAAGCTACAGACTTTCATAAATGGGTGCTTGCGTAGAATAGAGGGATTAAAATGGTATGACAAAGTTACAAACGTGGAACTGAGGACAAGAACTAGACAAGTACCAGTGGAACAAGAGATGAGAAGAAGGCGATGGATAGGACACACACTGAGGAAACCTGTTGATAGCATTACAAGACAGTCCTTGTTCTGGAACCCCCAGGGCAAGAGAGGCAGAGGTAGACCAAGAAGCACATGGAGAAGAGAGCTGGAAACAGGTGAAAATGATGAGGAAAACCTGGAAAGAACTTGATGATGGCACGTGACAGGAGGACTTGGCATGTGTTTGTTGAAGGCCTATGCTCCTTTGGGAGTGGAGGGTTATGAATGAATGAATGAGCTGAACAACTAGTGGAGAGGTGCATATGTCGCAGACAATGCCCGCGTTCTTTGGTTTTGGTGATTCGGTTAATTGGAAATTAGGATAATCAGGGTTCGGATAATAGGAGTTCTATGTATTGACTATAAGAAGGCTTTTGACAGTCAATCATGAGAAAATAATTGAATGCCTCGAAGACATACGTATTAATGGAAAAGACATAAGAATACTCAGTAACCTTTATTGGGAGAAAACTGCCACAGTAAGATCTGGAAGGAATTATTCACCAAACGTAGACATAAAAAGAGGTGTCAGACAAGGTTGTGTGCTGTCCCCCTTTCTATACACCGAAAAAAAATTTTTAAACAGATAAAGGAAATGCCAGGACTGAACATCAGTGGAAGGTCAATAAACAACCTTAGATATGCAAATGATACCGTGTTGTTGGCTGAAAGTGAACAGGATTTACAAGAACTGGTGAAGCAAGTGAACAGTATAAGTCATGAATATGGATTGGACATTAATATTGAGACAACAAAATCTATGATAATTAGCAAAACAGACGATAAACCCACATTAAAGATAAGCGTAAATGGGGGAATACTGGAACAAGTCAAGTGCTACTCATATCTTGGTTAAATAATAACAGAAGATGGCAGATGTGAAACAGAAATCAAGAAGAGAATAGGAATGGCCAAAGCTACATTCAACAACATGAAACATATACTGATATCTAAACAGTTAACTCACAAATTAAAACTGAGAATCATAAAATGTTATATATATTCTGCATTACTGTATGGTGTAGAAACATGGACAATGAATAAGCAATTGAAAGAACGAATTGCGACTCTTGAGATCTGGATTGATATAGAAGAATGGGGCGAAAAGGAAAGAGAAGAAAACAAATAAGGAGGTCCTACAAAATCTAGGTATGAAAAGAGAACTAATGAGGGAGATCAAAGTTCGGCAGCTAAAATACTTTGACCACATAAAAAGGCATAACACCTTGCAGAAGACCATAGTAGAAGGGAGAGTTGAAGGCAAACGTGCAAGGGGAAGACAGCGCTATAAGTGGGAAGATAACATCAAGTGATGGACACGAAAGAGTCTATCAGAGTGCACCACCAAGACAAGAGACAGAAGACGTTGGAGATCCATTACAGCCAACCTTCGTTGTGGAGATAGCAGCTGATGATGTATTAGCGATATATTTTTGCACTTTTGTCCAAGCTCGCGTTATGTCAAATTCCATACATGGAGATCGCGTAAATCACAATCGCGCTATTTATTATTATTATTATTATTTTTAAATATTAGGCTAGCTAGTGTATGTTTTAGTATTAACACCAGTAGGTGAAAGATGAAAAAAAAAATAGTTATACCAACTATACATTAACGGGGGTAATTAGATTTATGAAAGAATGGTCGGGGTAAACGACAACAGAAAATCTGTTTTACGAGTACAAAGGACATACGACAAATGCCAATGTTACGACCACTAGGCCTTTAGGGACTGCCCAAAAAGAATAGGAAGAAAATGAAACGTTAAATACATTAAAAACAATAAAATTATTTATAAAATTGAAACGGCCCGTTAAAGGAAGTAACTGATCGTGGATATCCAAAAATGGCCACTCGAATAGCTTCGAGTACAAGACATGTAGAAGGTCATGGCCATTAAGCCATGTAAGAAAAATGAAATAAACGTATGAAGGTAAGCATGTTTACAAAGACAGACTATGACAGGGCAGCACAGTGGCGACCGATATGTAATCTTTGGCTATTCATCCACGATAACATCAGATAAGTGCTTGTGTAACTAGTTAAAGCAGAACATATTGGATAGCGATTCGAGTCCGCGACCTTGCTACTTTTGCTGCAGCGTTTCATAACCTTTGACCTGTCAGCAGTAGCGGAATGCGGCCTCCAGGAGTCACACAAATAATGCATGCGCATTTGATTTTTCTTTAGAATACTGACTGAAAATTATGATGATGATAACTATAGTTATTGTTATTGTCGATTCGGTTTGGTTTTAAAATACTATCTTCATGCTTCATTGCACACGGATAACTCCATCAGTGTTCTGACCTCCTCCCTTAGATCACACAAGGAGGATCTCAGCACAGTGCACAAACTCCGTAACACAGGAGAGAATCCCAATGTGTGTATGCAGGAATCACACATTCTATAAATATGTTTGTAGTAGGTAGTTTTCTACGCTTTAAATTTTGCCAAGGCAGACGCCTTATGGCATACTCTATACGATTTTTAACGTGCGCAACTTGCACACGGGATCTTCTATTATTTCGCCCGTAACCGAGAAGGCTAGGCGTCCGATCTCACTACCCCCCCCCCCCCCCCCATATTTTCGATGTTATTATCATCATCATCATCCCCCTTAGCTTCCCATAAGACTTAGGCCTTCAACAACCTGACAAGCAGGTCTTCTTGTCCCGTGCCATCAGCTCAAGGTCTTTCCATGTCTTCGTCCCCCCCCCCCCCTAACGTCTGTCTCCAGTTCTCTTCTCCACATGTTCTTTGGTCACCCACTACCTCTCCTACACTGGGGATTCAAGAGCAAGTAGTGCCTGGTAACATAATTATTCTTCAGTGTGTGTCATATCCATTCCCAGCATCTTCTTCTTATCCTTTGTTTTACTGGCACTTGTCTGGTTCTTATCATCAGTTCCACAGTTTTTTTGTAATATAGTGACCTAAGACGCGTCAAAAGTGAGGAATGCAGTCAGCGACCCATAGCTTGACTGCTTGCGGTCAGCGAACCAGAGCTGACCAAGACCCTACTCCACCTCCAAGTGGTGGTCCTGGAAACAGGCTGCGTCATTGCAGTCTGGCTGAGTGAGTAGGGATCGAAGTTGGAAGGCAAACCCGGTCCTAAAAAATGCCGTGTCGAAGTCGGATGTGTCGGGCCGAAAGGCGCAGATATCGCAGCTTTGCTGTAAACGGCGACACAACGTAACCAACGTCCTTTTCAGGACGAACGCAGAAGAAGAAGTTTGTAATAAAAATCAACACAAATATCAGAATCACCAACTCTGATGTCAGGTCAGTCCTAATTGTATGACTCTGAAACATCGATAACAAAAAAAAAAAAAAAAAAAAACAACCAAAAAGCTACAGACTTTCATAAAAGGGGGTTTGCATAGGAAAAGGGCCAGGGATCCAGACCCCCCAGGACGACCCAGAGTCCGCTGGGAGGACAACATTAGACAATCTTTGAAGGACCGAGGACTAGAATGTAACCAGGCCAGGAGGAAGACAGCCGATAGGATAGTCTGGCGCTCTCTCTTCCAAACCTCTACACCTCACGGTAGAAGGGGAACGACTAAGTAAGTAAGTAAGTGTTTGCATAGAATAGAAGAATTGAAGTGGTATGCCAAGATCACAAACGTGGAACTGATGACAAGAACCCAGACACTGATGACAAGAACCAGACACTGATGACAAGAACCAGACACTAATGACAAGAACCCAGACACTGATGACAAGAACCCAGACACTGATGACAAGAACCCAGACACTAATGACAAGAACCAGACACTGGTGACAAGAACCAGACACTGATGACAAGAACCAGACACTGGTGACAAGAACCAGACACTGATGACAAGAACCAGACACTGATGACAAGAACCAGACAAATGCCAGTGGAACCGGAGAAGAAGAAACTGGAGATGGATAGGACACAAGGCAGTAACGTGTTCTGGAATACCCATGGTAAGATAGGTAGAGACATACCGACAACCACACGGAGAAGACAGCTGAAGACAGACATGATAGGGATAAAACACATGGAAAAGCCTTGAGCAGATGGCACAGGACAAGAGGACGCTGCGTGAATTGCTGAAGGTCAATGCTGACGGGTAATGATGAAGATATTGTCAGTACACTATAAACACGTTATAACGCGAATTTGGCACCGCGTTATAAGTGAGCCCGCGTTATATCGAATGTCCTTATTTTGGCGTACTTTTATCGACGCCTGACAGAAATGGGCAATGTCAAGGACGTCTAGCCAGTTAACAACAACTATCGTCACACGTGAGTGAACGAAACAAAGCAACAACCAAACAAAAAAAAAAAACGTATATTAATTATGTACCTTTTTATTGTGGATGCTGAAAAAAAAAAAGATTCCACTCAAATGTTTTGTGTTTTAATTCAAAAATTAAAGCACCTGAAGAAGGGGCAGAACTCCGCCAATGCCGGTCCCAAGCCCGGATGAAAAAGGAGGAGGGCGGCCTGCATGGAGGCCGTAAGGAGGCAGCCCCTCCACCATGCAAAGGCACAACAGGCCAATCACCTGTTTGCTTTAAATCACGATTACTAGCAACACAAGAGAGAAAACCGGACGGATTCTAAAGGCGACGAACTGGAACGGACTACGGACTACGACTTATGGAACTTGGAACACAAGAAGTATAAATGGGAAGGAAGAGGAGCTGGTGGAAGAGATGAGGAAAGCAAAACTAGAAATCCTGGCTATAACGGAAACAAAGAAAAAAGGACAAGGAGTCATGGATCTCGATGGCAACACGTTGCTCTACAGTGGTGTACCCATATCTGAAAGAGCTAAAGGGGGCGTGGGTTGCATTGTGGCCCAAAATCAAAAAGATAGTATCAAGGGATGGAACTTTGTCTCGGAGCGCATTATGGTTGTTAAACTAAAAGAAGGAGAAACCATAGTCAACCTGGTCATAGTGTATGGGCCAAATGAGGATGAGAGAGCAGAGGTCAAGGAGGAATTCTTCGAGCTGCTTCAAAGGACAGTGGATGACTGCCTAGATGAAGTTATCATGCTCGGAGATTTTAATGCCAGAGTTTGAAATGACCATGCTAGATGGGGTGGAGTTATCGGAAGATATGGAGAAGATACTCTCAATGACAATGGAAAGCGACTCCTTAGATTCTGCAGTGAGCAGAATCTGATCATTACAAACACAAAGTTCCCCCCATAAGCGCATACATGCATACACTAGATGTGAACCAACAAAGAATGAGAAGTCAGTGATCGACTATGCCATTGTTCGGAGAAGCTCATTCAAATATGTCCGAGATGCTAGAGTCTGGAGGGGGCCAGAGATTGGAAGTGATCACTGTTACGAGAGGATTTGGGATTGTAGCCATTAGAGTAGTGAGATCTAGATTTGAAGTTGCGCATTTTGGTTTGTAAGACGCTATTAATTTATATTATGTTTTCGCGGATTCTTGGTTTTGAACGCGAAAGGGTATAGGTTGCCTAGTTTGAGAATGACGTGCCACGTTGTTAAGCTACGGCGTGACGACCTTGTAATTGTACCCCTTTTGTAGTGACCGTGGTCCTTGACGGACGGGTTTTGTTGGAAGTCTCCCATGATGATGGTAATTATATAAAGGAACTTATTATATGGCACTAGGGTCTGCCTATTATTATTGGATACGATTTACGTCTCAGTTACTGAAGTGGAATATACTTCAATTGGATAGAATGTACCGGGAGCAAGTTGTTTTGAATAAGTATGCAGAATTCATATTGATCGCCTAAGTCAAATTATTCGTTACCGGATTATGGAATCACGTGTAAATAATCTTGACGGTAGGACGACTACAATAAGGTAAACTCATGAGACGTTTTTGTGGGATGTATTTGCTTGATTGATCATGAACTGTTTTAACTGAACTTGTATGCCGTTAATAAATGTAACCTGTGGACTCTCAACTTAGCGGACTTTGTCAAGTGAAATTGCGCTATTGAATACTATCACTGTTGGCCCATGCATTCGTTGTTTACATCTTAGCACGATCTCGCTCTACACTAAGAATAGTCATCACATGACCAGAGCAATGTATTTCAATGATAAACAAGCCTAAAGCAGGAACTTAGCCTCAAGAATATATTTGTTACCGAAGTCAAAATGCTAACCGAAACCTAGAATGAAACCTGAACAAACTACGGTAACAAAAGTTGGCGGCCATAGCGGGGATCGAAAAATTTTTTCTTATTGAGGCTAAACAAGTGGATTGTGACAAAAGGACAGTTATTTCTAGTATCGCTACGAAATGTTTATAATCATGAATCACTCATGTGACCTACAAACTGTGACGCACTACGCATAACGACCCAAGGGCAACTACGTCATCAAATTATGTGCAAGAGGAACGGCCGAAATCAAGATATTCTACAAGAATGCCTAACGACAAATTAAGAACATTACTGTATTCGAAACAAAGCCTGTACTCTCAAACATTCAATAACAACCGCAAGAAAGAACTATCTTCGCCGTTGGCGTATGCTAACACTGTCCGGGGGAAACTATCAAACTTGTAAAGCTAAGTACCCGTTGTGCAATGATAGCAAACTGTGGTCCACTTTCCTTCGTTGGCATATTTCATTCATTTATGTTATATATATATATATATATATATATATATATATATATATATATATATATATATATATATATATATATATATATATATATATATATATATATATATATATATGTAATCTATGTTTGTAATGTTAAGCGGGCATTTGGTTGGCGGCAATCAGGATTGATTGTTATGTCGCCTTGGCAGACCACAAACAATTCTGATGGTTCTCATTAGGGATCATTGAATTTTTTCAATTTTGCTACGGGAGACCCTCTAACATAAACTGAGGAACGTTCTGCTCGTTATTGCAAAAATTCGATATTACGTGTTAGGTGTATAGTTCTGTTAAATCTGGTGTAATTCTTTTGTAATAAGTTGCATGTATATTCATTTTCGTCTACTGTTTGTAATCTTTCATGTTTTTCTCAATCTTACTTTCGATTATTTGATAATTGTACATATTCGTCAGTTATAGAGTCCTGTGACGTCATTATTTTCTGTGTTCGTATTTTTTTTGGTACTATGACCTAGATTTTGGTTTAATTCTCATACCATTTCCGTTCTTAATTTATTCGTGAAATCATTTTTTTATGTCTGCATTCGTCAATTGTGATGTGCTAATGTTTGTGAAACTTTAGTTAATTGTTTCTGTGATACATATTAATTAATTATTGATGTGGGGATAATAATAACTTAATTTTATTATAGAAGAATAAGAATATAATAATATTTGAAGTAATTTGGTTAATTTTAAATTAAAAAGTGACTTGATGGAATAACTGCTAGCATTTGCAGTGATAGTCCAAGCCACTATTATTTGTCCTTGATGACTAGGGCATGATGATGTTATATATTGATATATAACTTTAAAAATATAATTTGTCTTGAATAGCAGACAAATTAGATTTACTTAGTACACTTTACTAAGCATAGTAATACATTGGCTACTGGGTACATAGGTGAATAACTTAATACATTATATTGTTGATTAAAACATAGTGTGGAGTAACTACATAGATTATTAACTTCACAATGCTTACTTTAGAGGACTTTGTGAGGATGGGACGAATGATATGTACTATGGAAGGTATCAATTTAAAATCATATGCCTTGGGACAGACGGCTATTAGAAATTTATGGGCATTAGGAAATAACATGCCTAGTGATGAGGAATTGGAGACTGAAGTAAAACGTATTGAGGATTTAGAAGAAACTAAAAGGATATTTGCGTCCGAGGAGCATAATATGCAACCAGATTCGGTAGTTGTACATAATAATTTACGAGATGTGGAGAATGTTGATGAAGAGAGTGTTGATATTGAATTAAATAAGGGTGATACTGCTTTAAGAGCAGATTGTTACACAGACCAGGCCATTCAATGTGATTTGATTCTGATGATATGCAGTTGGGATCCATGTATGATGATAGGGATCAATATACACGGTTCTGTCAACATGGGGGCAGTAAGTCAAAGATTGAAATAGAAAAAGGGGCAAATGGGAGGATGTTGGTTAATAATAATAATATAATGGAAGAAGGGTGGTATTGGAAGGAAAATAAGTTGTTGAGAATCATTGATGATAGGGAGAGATTGATTGATGAGTTATATGAGGAGGTGAAAGTATTAAAATCCCAGGCAGTTGTGGATGGATCTAATTTTCGATCATTAAAAGTTGATTTTTCAAAGTGTAAGGAGTCATTAGATACTACCTTGAGGGAGAATATAGCTTTGAACTCTGAGGTTCTGGTACTGCAACATAACATTGCAGCATGTCAAAATAAAATTTCCAAAATCAGTGATGACTGTTCTGATAAAGTTACTGCTATTAACGATAAGTTTTGTAAAGCAAAAGAGGCTTTGGAGGCCAGAATTCAGGCACAGGCTGCCCAAATTCTGGGTCTTAACGCTCAAGTCGCTCTGCTACAGCCACATACGATGGAAGCCCATAAAAAGAGATTAATAAAAATGGCAAGAAAAATAAAAGCCATAAATAAGAAAGAATTAGAGGATGAAGTGAATTTATTGAAACGTAAATATCTCGAACTAGAAAAGACAACGCAACAGCAGATCGATGAATTTTCAACTAAATTGAATTCACTTAAGTCTTCACTTGATAGTGAGAAGAAGATAACGACTAATTTAGATAAGCTAAATAAGAAGCAGAAGCAGGAGATTGCATTCCTGACTTCTGAAGGTAATAAATTAAGGAAAAGAGTTGATGGTCTACTAGACGTCGCGTTGAGCAATAAGATATTGCTGGACAACAGACATAATAACTCTATTGTACGACATGCCTCAAGTACAAAGTGTGATACTAAAGGGTCTACACACCCAGGGAAGATTAGTAAATCATTTCGAGGCAAGTACACCTTCCCTCGACAAAATACTGCCAATTCAGATAACAAATCATGGCGACATGATCAGATTGATACTGATCTCAAGAAAACTGTCGAGGTGGTCAACAATAATGAGGACTTTACTAAAAAGAGAAATAATGTTAGGGTTAAGATGAACCTACATGATAAAATTAAGACACATAAGTCTGTCAGCAAAGTTTTTACTTTGCACAGCAAGGAAGTGTCTCCGACATGCAGGAAACCTACTACCTTATATACTAACAAGTATCATCCTAGGTTCAGTCAGGATGATACATCATCCAACAATAATAAGACTATGTATATGAAAAACAGAAAAGTCAATTCTTCTGATAGGACCAGAAATACATATCTTCATTGTTCACAATTTCGTGACAATGAGACTACATATATTGGTAAAGGTGCATATTCTCGCACCATTCTAGTGCGTAATCTGCCACCAGGTACTACATGGCAGGCACTTGGAAATTTCTTCAATTATACAGCAAACGTTAAGTTTGTTCTTCTTCTGCCATCATTCCATGGTCAGAATAGGGAGGCATTGGTTACATTCTGTAACAATAGGGATGCTCGTATGGTTGTCGAGCGTGACAGTGGTGTAGGTTTTCATCACCATTCTCTCCATTTACAGATGGTACCTAATTCTGCTTCATGCAGATATTAGCCTATTGACACTTGGTGTTATCATCTCATTCTTTGATGACTTAGCATATGCAGTCATCGTCTATCTTCTTTCCTAGTAATCTATTTCTACATAGATGGATTAGTGTGAACTTTTCTTCTATATAACATTTTTTTTTAAAATCTTGTCTACAATGACACTTTGTCTTTTTGTCTGCATGTTATGTTTCGCATGCCTACGTTAGACAGTAATGTTGTTGACTGTTCTACTCATGTTCAGCAAATGCAGCATGAGCTATTGTCTTGTCTTGTCATTTTTGAAGAAAGATATGCCTATGAATGGCACGTGGACTGCTACTTGCAATACAACTTTCTTTAAATTGTTAGGAACATTTTATTAAACCTCCTATTTTGAGGTTAACCAATTTTACCAGGTTTTCTACTTTTCATCAGATGCAGGCAATATACGCTCGAGTATTGGTCTCCTTTATGACCGAATTTTACGTGTGAAACGATTTCAAGATCGAGCATTATGACGAATTTACAATTCCGAATATCGAGGTCTCCTGGTACATCACACGTCTAGGGATGATCTCCAAATTATTATCTGTTGTGACATTAGTACAATCTACTAATGGTTAACTGTCAATTACGCTATCAAGTCTATCGAATCCAGAGTACGTTTGAGACGAGTAAAGTCTACAAAAAGGTGATAGCAGATACTTTGTTACGCAATCCAGTGTCACCAAACGATACAGATAAATAAGTCAATGAATTCAAGAGAAAATGAAACTAACTGAACAATATTAGATATGCTGCAATTCAGGAACGGATAATGAACTAACATATCCAGTCAGCCACAAACGAAAATGATGTCTTCAAGTACTTTCGAAGTCAAAGAATTGACAGTTTCCTAGGTCAAATGATGTCTCAAAGAAAGAAAGTCTACGCATGATTTACAATGTTGACATTTCGCTATAGATGATCACGTTACAGTAGCGACGTTGTTGGAATTGTCGCGGACTTTGGTTAGTGTCCTTACATAATACAGAATACGTAAAACATTATTCAACTAAAAATACAATTCGGAGACAGTGTTCTTTCAAATTTGATGGTGTAACATATGATAAACGACTTACAAAGATATTTTCAACTACTTTCGTGGGGAATAAGGAGCAAGTATGACTACCTAATTTATGACAGATGGAACTTGCAAAATACGGACAGAGTATTCATTGTGCTTTCAAGGACTTATAATAAAGAAATAAACTGAAATAAAAAGAAAATAACATTTATACATAGCATATCACACACTTTAATAATATGAATTTATTTTGAATGTTAATGAACTTACGTTAGCATATTATTAATATATATTATAGTAGATATTATACTTTAACAAGAATAGATTAATCTAATTAATTCTACGTACCTATTCTTTCTTTACACACACAGACGCTACTCTATTCGATTAGCTTACTAGTACTTTTCTTTTCACACATTCTTCCCTTGTATTAATTTTGTTTGTATTTACCTGTTTTCTGTATATATATATTAAGCTATACTTACAGTCTATAATACATTACACACTACATTTAGTTAATCTTAGTTTATTAATTTAGATTATAATATTCATTAATATGGAAGGATATATCACAATCTTAGGATACTATTTTAGTTAGAGACATAATTATTTATCAGTTAGTCGACACTCTGACATTTGACATTTTTATTTCTTAACTTGACATATTTTTTATGGTTGTTGACATGAACTCAAGTTGACTACACCCTTGGACGATATTACGTGTTACGTGGGTCCATAATCTTGTAAATTTTTACTTTTTCTTACAAATAATTATTTAAAAAAAAAAAAATCTATGAGATAGATTTTTTTTTAACCCCGTCGGCCAGGGGATGTTACGAGAGGATTTGGGATTGTAGCCATTAGAGTAGTGAGATCTAGATTTGAAGTTGCGCATTTTGGTTTGTAAGACGCTATTAATTTATATTATGTTTTCGCGGATTCTTGGTTTTGAACGCGAAAGGGTATAGGTTGCCTAGTTTGAGAATGACGTGCCACGTTGTTAAGCTACGGCGTGACGACCTTGTAATTGTACCCCTTTTGTAGTGACCGTGGTCCTTGACGGACGGGTTTTGTTGGAAGTCTCCCATGATGATGGTAATTATATAAAGGAACTTATTATATGGCACTAGGGTCTGCCGATTATTATTGGATACGATTTACGTCTCAGTTACTGAAGTGGAATATACTTCAATTGGATAGAATGTACCGGGAGCAAGTTGTTTTGAATAAGTATGCAGAATTCATATTGATCGCCTAAGTCAAATTATTCGTTACCGGATTATGGAATCACGTGTAAATAATCTTGACGGTAGGACGACTACAATAAGGTAAACTCATGAGACGTTTTTGTGGGATGTATTTGCTTGATTGATCATGAACTGTTTTAACTGAACTTGTATGCCGTTAATAAATGTAACCTGTGGACTCTCAACTTAGCGGACTTTGTCAAGTGAAATTGCGCTATTGAATACTATCACTGTTGGCCCATGCATTCGTTGTTTACATCTTAGCACGATCTCGCTCTACACTAAGAATAGTCATCACATGACCAGAGCAATGTATTTCAATGATAAACAAGCCTAAAGCAGGAACTTAGCCTCAAGAATATATTTGTTACCGAAGTCAAAATGCTAACCGAAACCTAGAATGAAACCTGAACAAACTACGGTAACAATCACTACCTGCTAACAATCAAAAGAACAACTGAAAGAGTTGCTCAGCCTAGGAACTGCCCAACATCACACAAGAAACCAAGTAAACGAGCAGGAGAAATGAGCATTAGGACCTACAAGCAGAGAGAGACAGAAATTAAGACCAGATATCAGGGGCTTATTGCTGCAGCGGTGAGCAACACAGAAGAACGACCTGATGACTTGGAAACCCTCTGGATTAAATTCAAGGATATCATAAAGACAGCTGCTGCAGAAGCATGCGGTGAAGTCCGACTTGGAAACAAGAGAAAGAGGACACCTTGGTGGACAGAGGAAGTCAAAGAGAAAATAAGAGAGAAGAAAATGGCATGGAAACAATACTTAAGAGCTAAAAACACAACAGGACAAATGGAAAAATATAGAGAATATGTGACACTCAGAACAGAAGCAAAGAATAAAGTGCTAGCAGCAAAACAGAAGTCCTGGGAAGAATTTGGAGAAAAGCTAGAAAAAGATGCACAAGAAAACCAGAAATTGTTCTATAAGACCCTAAAGAACATGAGGAAGGAAAAACAATGCCCTCTCAAATTTATAAAGGACAAGCAAGGCAAATTGCTTACTGCCCCGAAGGAAGTAATGGGAAGATGGAAAGAATATTTCTCAGAACTCCTGGATGGTGAGCATGGTGAAGCATCAGAAATGATAAACACTAGCACAGAAGAGAAAACCAATGATGGTGAAGATGACATAAAGATGGAAGAACTGAAGGCAGCACTGGAGAAAATCAAGATGGGCAAAGCAGCAGGGCACGATGGTATAACACCAGAAATGGTTAAGTTCATGGGAGCATCAGGCGACCTATTACTCTTAAGGGTTTTACAGGCAGCATGGTACAACAAGACAATACCAAAGGATTGGGAGATTGCCATCATAACACCAATTTTCAAAAAGGGTGACAATCGACAGTGTGGAAACCATAGAGGCATATCCCTTCTCAGTGTCCCTGGTAAAATCTACTCTAGAATCCTAGAGCAGAGACTCCGACGCCTAGCTGAGCCACAATTGGATGAGGTCCAGTGCGGATTCCGAGCAAACCGAAGTACTCAAGACCTAATCTTCACACTCAGACAGCTGAGTGAAAAGGCCCTTGAGTATAAGAGTGTGATGCATCTTTGTTTCATAGATCTGGAAAAGGCGTTTGACAGGGTCCCCTGGAGCAAACTTTGGGACTGTTTGGCAAGGAAGAATATTCCAGCACCTCTGATTCATGCTATGCAGAGCTTCTACAAGTCTTGCAGAAATTATGTGAGGACAGCAAACCATAAGTCGGAAGAGTTCAGGACCACCACTGGTGTAAGACAAGGTGATATCCTATCACCTTACCTCTTCATACTCCTTATGGACGATGTCATCAAGGCATGTAAGGAGAGAACAAGAAAGTATTCAGTGGGGTACTGGAAGATGAGACAGGTCTATATTTCGGAGCTGGCATTTGCTGATGATGTTGCCCTGATTGCTAAATCAGAGGCACATCTCCAATCCAACCTGCAAGTCTGGAAGGAAGAGCTGGAGAAGAGAGGGATGGTCATAAGCAGCTCTAAAACAAAATCCATGGTGATATCACGAGAAGAAAGAAAACATCAGATTAAGCTGGGAGAACAGGTCCTGGAGCAGGTCGACCACTTTAAATACCTCGGAGCTATTATAGACCGAAAGGGAGGCATTAAAGAAGAGTTGGCCACTCGAAAAGCAGCAGCTGGGAGACTTTTTCAGGCCATAAATCGAGGATTCCTCAGCAAGAGAGAGGTTGGTAAGAAAACGAAGATGGCTGTATACCGCTCCACCTATGTCCCAGTCTTGACATACGGATGCGAGTCATGGGCAATGACTACAACCCATAAAAGCCAGATCCAAACCTCAGAAATGAGGTATCTGAGGAAGGTGGTTGAAGTAACAAGAAGAGACATGGTACGCAACCAGACGATACGTCAAGGCCTTAAATCCCACCCCCTGCAGACCCAAGTAGAACAGTCCCAATTAAGATGGTTTGGCCATGTCTGCAGAATGGGAGAAGATCGGATACCACGACAAGCATGGGAAACAAAGAGCCAAGGATCCAGACCCCGAGGACGACCCAGAGTCCGCTGGGAGGACAACATTAGACAGTCTTTGAAGGATCGAGGACTGGAATGGAACCAGGCCAGGAGGAAGACAGCCGATAGGATAGTCTGGCGCTCTCTCTTCCAAACCTCTACACCTCACGGTAGAAGGGGAACGACTAAGTAAGTAAGTAAGAAGGGGCAGTCGGCAACTTGTGGATCCAGCTTCTACGACTTGTGTTCTAATATGCAGCTGGCAATCTCAGCAAGCAGAATAAACTGCTACAGAAACAACAGGAGTAAAAGTTTGTGAATGTTTGGTGCAGGGTTCATGTAAGGGGATCTGCTGATATTATGGCTGCGTGCTTCGTAAGGAGTGAAAAGGAACATGATGATGGTAGTAGATGATGTTATTATCGTCCGACTGGCAGAATGGTAATAGCGCTTGCCTCTCGCGGCAAAGATACCGGAATTCCGGGTTCAATCAGTACCTGGTAGTATCACGCTCCAGTCTACCGAACTAAAGGGAGTGGTCAGTGTTTCTAAAGTAGATCACCACAGCTCATGGGTTGCCAACCGCTGCCCCAAATAGTTGCAGAAACACAGAAAAGGGTTTCAGAAAAAAATTCACTTTCTAAGGCAGAATCTGAAATAGAAGACATGACGCAGAACTCAGACGGTATAACCAGGGAGAGGGTTCACCTGCATATATACTTACACATAGGTACCAGGTTGTCTTTCTGAAATATTTAGCATATGACGTTCGTGATTACCACTGATCTGCTACATTGCATGGATTCATTCATTCATCACCTTTCAACTTGCCGTGAACGGAGCCCAGGCCTTAAACAAGCATTCACCAAACACCGGCCCTGTGCCATCCGTACAGAGCCTTTCCATGTCTTTGTTAGTCCCTTCATGTCTGTGTCTAATTCAGTCCTTCATCATCATCAAGTGCCATCTTCACATCGAAGGTCGACTGCAGCGGATCTCCAATGCCTTCTGTCTCTTGTCTTGATGGTGCACTCTGATAGATTATTTTCTGTCTATCGCTTGATGTTATCTTCCCACTTGTTAATTCTCTTTTCATTCCTAGGGTTTCTAGGACCTCTTTACTTGCTTTCTTCTTTTCCCCTGAGGCGTGCCCCATTCTTCAATATATCCACATCTCAAGGGCCTATTAAATTTATTCTAATTGCGTGTTCAAAGACCATGTTTCGACACCGTACGGTAATGAAGAATATAGATAGCGTTTGACGATTCTCAGTTTTAACTTGTGAGTTAGTTACTTAGATTTTAGTATGTCTCGTGTTGTTGGATATAGCTTTGGCCATTCATATTTTTTTCGTGATTTCTGTTTCACGCTTGCCATCTTCTGTTATTATAAGACCAAGATATCAGAAATACTTGACTTGTTCCAGGATTTTCCCATTTATTCGTATCTCTCATGTTGCCTTTTCACCTGCTTTGCTAATTATCAAGGTTTTCATTTTCTCAATGTTAATGTCCAATTCATATTCATGACTTATGCTGTTTACTTGCTTCACAGGCTTTTCCAACTCCTGTTCACTTTCAGCTAATACAACTGTATCATCTGCATATCTAAGGTTCTTTATTGATCTTCCACCGATGTTCAGTCCTGGAAGTTCTTGTATCAGTCTGAAAATTTTCTCTGTGCAGATATTAAATAGACAGGGGGACAATGCGCAACTTTGTCTCACACCTCTTTTTATGTCTATATATGGTGAGTAATTCTAGCCATATCTTACTGTCGCATTATTGTTATTATATTTTCTTCTGAGTCTCTCTTACACTGCGGATTTCAGAACAAGGACTGCCTGACATTTCTCTCAAATAAATGTATTTAAAAAAAATTGCAGTGAATACATTGCGAGAAATAAAAAATTGTATCCATAGTTGGGCTTAGCTCTCTCAGCTGCTGCCTTTTATATTATTGGACGATGCTTTTCGGATGCTTTGTACTCATTTCCCTAATTTCTTGTGCTGGATATGCTATTTAACTAACATGCGGTTCGTGTGTCGCCAGGAACAGTAATTAGCATTATTGTGTCTCTACTCTAGGGAGAGCACATGTGTCTATCTGGAAGAACACTTAACGGCCAATGAACGACCCTTTTGTCCATACACGCATGTCGTAATTAGAAAGCCCAGCTCTGTGCTTCGACACGCGATTTTTTATATATTTATCTCACTGTCCTTTGTCAGCCATGGTTCCTATTATCAGAGTTTCTTAGGTGGTCCGCATGTTAGTTAAATAGCATATCCAGCACAAGAAATTAGGGAAATGAGTACAAAGCATCCATGAATATTTTCTAGGGATCCATGTACATTTTAATGTCATTTTCACCAAAATTTTTACTATGAACATTATCATAGATTCTTGCATTTAAAAGACATGCATTCTTTTTACACTTCGTACTTCAGTATAACCATATAAAAGCTTAAAGATTTCTCTTTGTTATTATTTGTATGTAAACAATTTTAGTAATGCGTCTATGTAGCCTTCACCGCACAAATAAAGGGGTACGTGACCTTCACCGGACAATCAAAGGGGCCCGTAGCCTTTACTGGACAAAGGGGCCCGTAGCCTTCGCCGGACAATCTATAGCACAATGTAGACACTGCCCAAAGCCGTTAGAGACAGTAGAACACCATCTCACTACAGTGCCCCGAACTCCAGGAAATGAGACAACTCCTCCTACCACACAACCCATCCATAGACAATACGCTTTATGACAGCCCAAAACATCTTATACGAACTTCGCAATACCAGATAATGGCACCAAGAGCTGACGCTCGGTGACAGTGCATCAAAGTTAAGTCAAGTCACCGAACAGTCAAAAGGGTCTGTACCCTTCAGCGGACAATCAAAGGCGTCCGTAACCTTTACCGGACAATCAAAGGCGACCGTAGCCTTCACTGGACAATCAAAGGGGTTCGTAGCCTTCACTGGACAATCAAAGGGGATCGTAGCCTTCACTGGTTAATCAAAGGGGTTCGTAGCCTTCACTGGACAATCAAAGGGGATCGTAGCCTTCACTGGACAATCAAAGGGGATCGTAGCCTTCACTGGACAATCAAAGGCATTCGTAGTCTTCACTGGACAATCAAATGGGTTCGTAGCCTTCACTGGACAATCAAAGGGGTTCGTAGCCTTCACTGGACAATCAAAGGGGATCGTAGCCTTCACTGGACAATCAAATGGGTTCGTAGCTGTTAAGTCATGTTTTTGAGTGGGAGTTAAGTGTTTGGGATTTTTATGTACGGGTCTCATTTTTTTATAGACACGCTAGTAAGCACGTTTAAAGTTATGAGATGATTTTTTATTTGGGTGCTTGAACATAGCTCAACTGAGTATGTGTTAGTTTTTTTTAAAACATAAAGAAAGCGTTCAAATGTTCTGAGTAGTTGGGGGAGAGATACGGGGGAGCTGAGCTCACATCTCAAGCTGTTAGTTCGCGCTTGAGTGAAGATGTACTGAGTTGTATTGAGAAACAATAATCTCGGTCATTAGGTATCTGGCAGAGCTTCGAGACGGTTTTTATAGTCTCGCTAGTGTGTCCAGAGTGTTTTTTGAAGGGAAGAGATGTAATATATTATTAATGCCATGAATTATACCGGCTATTACCATTTATAATGAATTGCTGTTAATGCAACCAATTTCTGATGGATTATATGTGCTTTCACAATTTATGATGAGTTGCTGTTTTCTGCAACCTATTTGCCATGGATTATACCTGCTGTTCTAACTTGTGATTTGCTGTCCATGATGTCGATGTTGCTGTCGTATTAATAAACTGTGTAATAGTTGAAAACTTAATTCGCATTATCCGTTGGTCTATTTCCTGATCTAACGTTACTGTTGTGTGGGTGACATCAGAGACATACGAATTTAAAGAACTCACGGCATTCGCACATGATATTTACACACATGTCGGCCACTAACAGTAAGCCCGACATTGCTGACGTCAGCCTTGTCAGCTGTGCCAGACAATAGCACTATCTCTTTCATACAACCCCCATAATAATAATAATAATAATAGCCTCTTCAGTCATAACTGACTATGGGAATGCGCCCCTGAGGTGACAGCCCTCAGCTGCTTATTTTCCAACAACCCCCACACATACACCAACAGAAGTGGCAGCCAAAAGAATCATGCAACAGTAGCCTTCACTGGACAATCAAAGGGGTCCGAAGCCTTCACAAAACAATAAAAGGGGTTAGTAGCCCTCACTGACAAGTTAATACAGAGCCTCCCTTGACAAGTTAATACAGAGCCTCCCTTGACAAGTTAATACAGAGCCTCCCTTGACAAGTTAATACAGAGCCTCCCTTGACAAGTTAATACAGAGCCTCCCTTGACAAGATAATACAGAGCCTCCCTATCCTGTGCCATCGGTTCAGTGTCTTTCCATGTCGTCTTTATCCCTTTTATGTCTATTTTCAATTCCTTCTACGTGTGTTTTTTTTGTCACTTCCTTTATTTTTCTTACCCTGGGAGTTTCCAGAATTAAAACTGCCTTGTATTGCTAACGGCAGGTTTCCTAAATGTGAATTCTATCCACACCAGCGTTTTTATTTTTTTAATTTTTTTCTATAGTGGTGCCAAACTTTCTTGTCCCGAGCGTCCTATTGGGGGAGTGGGTATAGCTTTGGCGACTCGTGGCAAAGGTGTCGGGTTACAAAACGCGATGGCGTCGCGCTATAGTCTACTCAGTATCTAAACGAGTGCTTGACTGTGCTTCTGAGTTTTGGAAGGGAAAGGCAGAGAGGAAGGTAACTGGTCGCCCCCACTTCTCGTAGCTGGACATAGTATGGTGAAGTCTGTAACACTTCACTACCCTACGGCAGTATCTGTTATGGGACTACCTTTATCTTTTTTTGGACCTTCCTGTCGTGTTCAAGGTCTTACCATGTATTCTCTATCCCTTTTAAGGCTGTTTCCAGTTCCATTATCCGCGTGTTTTTATCTCTCCCATTATTTCTCTGACCCTCGTGGATTCCAGTATTACGACTGCCCTGTAATACTACCAGCGGGTTTCCTAAATGTGTATTTCAAGGATCGGCAATCGGTCGATCTTGATCTACCGTTAGATCCCAGGGGGTAATTTGGTAGATCTCTAGGTGGCGGAGGAGGAAAACAAGAATTTTTCACCTAGGTAAATTGCGGACTAGCCCTTTCCATCCGGCACTTAAAAATGCGGTGTCCCTATCTTTAAAAGTAAGGGCAGGGTAAAGGATCCCGTTACACGCCCATTGAGGCATAATGGGAATGAGGTGTTAGGCCCATATTTTCTTGACCATCGACACACTAGGGGTGATGTGGTCAGCATCACACCGGCCGCCTTAACCAGAGTTAGTCTGGTACCCATTTCATGAGGCTGGGTCCACCCCGGAGCCGTTTGCTGTCTAAAAAATCACACCTTAGCAGGGAATCGAACCATGGACCACCTAGCTGGGAAGCCAGTGCACTAACCACTGCGATACCGCGGCACTAATCACTTATTCCAAATATTCTGAAACTTGAAAACAAACTTGATTTTATGCAGGTAGATCTTTAGTGAGCCCAGTGTTTCGAAAGTAGATACTCACACCTCCTGGGTTACCGACCCCTGGTGTATTTTATCCAAACTGCGTGATGCTGACCACATCACCTCTAGTGTACCGATGATCAAGAAAATATGGGCCTAACACCATATTCCCAATATGCCTCAATGGGCGTTTAACGGGATCCTTGCGTATTTTCCTCGCCTCTTTCTTCACTTGTATTACTGCTGTGACTTTTTTTTGTTTTTTTACATGAAGAAAAATATCCCGTTCAGCCTCTGACGGGTTATAATTAGGATATATCATCATCATCTTTTTCCTTATGTCTCCTTATGGAGCATGGAACCACGACAGCAGCTGTTCCGCTTGCAGGAAGCCTGCGTCAAGAAGTCACAGAATATTGCAGCAGTGGTTTCTTTAGCAATCTGTTTGACATGATGTGGTTGCCAGCTCTAAGGCATGCTACATGGAGCAGTTGGTCTATTCTTTCTGTGTTCTCCGGGAACTACATTGGATAGTAATGATATGTAGTGTCTGTAACGTCAGGTAATGTAGTTTCTGTAACGCCAGGTAATGTAGTGTCTGTAATGTAGTGTCTGTAACGCCAGGTGATGTAGTGTCTGTAACGTCAGGTAATGTAGTGTCTGTAACGCCAGGTAATGTAGTGTCTGTAACGCCAGGTAATGTAGTGTCTGTAACGTCAGGTAATGTAGTGTCTGTAACGTCAGGTAATGTAGTGTCTGTAACGTCAGGTAATGTAGTGTCTGTAACGTCAGGTAATGTAGTGTCTGTAACGCCAGGTAATGTAGTGTCTATAACATCAGGTAATGTAGTGTCTATAACGTCGGGTAATGTAGGGTCTGTAACGTCGGGTAATGTAGAGTCTGTGACGCCAGGTAATGCAGGGTCTGTGGCGCCAGATAATGTAGGGACTGCGACGCCAGATAATGTGTCTGTAACGCCTGATAATGTAGTGTCTGTAATGCTAGATAATGTAGTGTCTGTAATGCTAGATAATGTAGTGTCTGTAACGCTAGATAATGCAGTGTCTGTAAAGCCAGTAATAATGCCATGCCGATACCTGGCCACCGTATCATTTCTTTTTTTCAGTTATAGTAAATAAAGTAAATGAAGTGTTTGATTGTGTTGATGTGTGTGCGTGGTTTTCCTTGGTCATAAAATGGAAGCCGGCTCTTGCCTGTCATGGTGTTTGTAGTGGTGTTTGATGGTATTGTATGATGGTGATATTACTAAATGTAATTGTATGAGGCCAGCTGTGAAGGCTCCTGAGATAAAATGTAATTGTGAATTGTCAGAAGGCCTTTCTTGCTACCACTACGACCTCACACTTAATTTTTTTTAATGAATGTGGCTACGTAAAGTGTCTAGGGTTATGCTATGTAGTGTGGTGTAATAGGTTATAGATATACCCACAGATATTTAACAAGACTAATAATATTAATAAATGTTAAAATACACTGAACTAACTCACGTGTGTAAAATTTTTTTGATAGAATTACATTTATTTTGTTCTGGATCAATTTTTTAGGTTGACCAGAACTTAAAAGGATTTAGAGATTATGAAAGAAATGCATGGAATATTATATCATAAATGCAATAGTGTACATATATATGTACTATACTAGTTAGTTTTATTAAAATGTTCTAGTAGTCCTCTACTTGGGAGGATAGTTAATGTTTGTGCTGTTGGGGTGGCCTCATCACACCTGTCTATATTGACTACACAGTGTCCAGAAAATGGTGGGAATTTTTATGGGGATATTAGTAACTACACAGCGTTGGTGAATGTCCAGCAGACCAGAGGCTCACTCATCTTGTAGTTGTAGCTCTGGTGCTGAAATCAGGTGGTCCCACCTCTCCGTGCTGGCGGGCAATAATGGTGGTCTCTGTCACAAGTACTGTACAGATACACTCGAGTAAAGTCACCAACTGAATAGACACTGCTTTGTTGACAACAGAAACTCACAGCTCTGCAATCAAAGTATGGGCCATGTGTCAAAATCTATTCTCTACCCACGTCTGGACACAACACTGACACAACAACCACATCATACAGACAGGTCAGATCTCTCTGACCAAACAGCACATTTACCATGGTGGTTTTACATCAGATAGATCCTCCCAGACTATAGATTCTGAAAAATATTTATTAGTTTTCTGCCCTAAAAGAGGATAGGTAATATGTTTCATTATTCTCAACACTTGATCTGTCTTGCATAATCCTTGCTGGAGTTTATGTACATTGTTGGTCCCTAGACCCTGACTAGGGCGGGGGGTCTAGAGCAAATCCCTACTTGTTTGTAAGGCTAGATTTCGATATGGCAGTATCAAATCACTCGAACATGAAACAATATTCAAAATATATAAGGAAATAATTTCAATCTTACCAGATTATGAATAAATAACACAGAATTGCTAGCAAAACTCAGCTGAGCTGCTGGCTATAGTATGGCGTCCCTAAATTTATTTCACTTTCTTTCATATGGAAATCACCACACTTTAAAATCTGTGTCTATCACTGAACAACTATTGAAGAATGGCCCCAAATCCGCTCTAAGCGCTAATAATATGATTGTCTGTGGCCAATCACTGCCTAGGTTTTTTTGAATTTCAAATTTCCTACCCTAAAGTCATTTCAGTCATGCTTCAGTCAAGTATGGATGGTTATCTGTTAGTCTGTCCGTCTCTACTTGTGTTTCTACAAAAATGTACTCGATTTTTGAACCAACCTTTCTCTCCCCTCCAAAATTTTGTCGTTAAAAGTTATATTTAGACACAGCTCCTACCAATGTCCCTTCTCTTCCATACTAAGTAGATTTGAACACCTGCGTCTCGAGGTCGTGTTTTTTTTTTTTTTTTGCAAATAGCGACACTTTTAGATTCAATACAGTCTGTCGCGGATGTGAACAACACTGTCTTTTGTCATTATCTTCAATATTATCTATCCGTCTGTAAAATTAAGACCATATTAGTTCACTGCTCAGAATGGGCCATCCGGCCAGCTAATTTTTATATTCCTAACATTAATATTAAGAAAAAAAGTACTTTTTAAATTTTGTAATATTCCAAACATCTGCGTTTTAGCCGCTGAATTCAAATCAAGGGCTTGGTATTGCAAAAGCGTCCAATAAATGACTGTGGCGTAACATATCTATGGTCCCTTCTGTCGAGTTGCTTACTTTTTATGTCAACTTGGGAAACGTGACTTTTCTCCGTTTCCCCCCCCCCCAATTGCGTCTCCTTAGCCTTTCTAGTCTCACGCAATCTTTCCAGTCATATTTTTTTTCCTTTTTGATCCGCCGTTCCCCTCCTGTCTAGCAAGTCAATTTTTATGGAGGATGATGACCCGCGGTCTAGGCGATCATGTACTATTCGCAGCCTACGCATTATGTTTTTATCCTTAAATGTTATCTTTGGAGGTATTTTACCGTTGTATCTCTGTCAATTTCACTACACATCTCCCCACTTGAAAACATGCCTATGGCAAGTTTCAAAACCAGCGATACACATAGGTAAAATTACTCCTCACGTCTGCCACTACTCTAATTTTGATCACAGGGGTGCCGACTGAGGAAATCTGCACCGACATTCAATTTGCCTGGGATATATTGGATACTAAACTGATAAGGTTGAAGCAACAAAGACCACCTCAGCAATCTTGCGTTTTCATGCTTAGCCTGAGACAAGAACACGAGAGGCTGATGGTCCGTCTCCACCACAAAAGTCCTACCATACAGATAGATTTGAAACTTCTTTATTGCCCAGATTAATGCTAAACATTCTTTTTCGCTTGTGGAGTATCCTTGTTCCGCCTTATTCAATTTGCGGCTTGCATAAGCGACTGGTTTAAGTTCCCCATCAGGTGAAGATGATCTTTGCAACAAAGCCCCTCCGAGTCCCACATTACTTGCATCGGTTCTTAAGACAAAGTCCTGTGTCAAATCAGGCAGTTTGAGAATAGGCTTGCTAGTGAGTTTTTCCTTTAACTCTTGGAACGCTAGTTCACATTGTGCAGTCCAAATAATTTTATCTGGAAGTCCCTTGCGAGTCAGATCAGTCAGAGGAGCACAAATAGCGTTAAAATTTTTGATGTATTTCTGATAAAATCCGCATAACGACACGAATGATCGCACGTCCTTCTTTGTTTGTGGCCTAGGTGCTCTCTGCAGTTTTTCCAAGTTCTTAGGATCAGGGGTCATATTACCCTGATATACAGTGTGCCCCAAGAATTCCAACTCTTTGCATCCAATACAACATTTTGTTGGCCTAGCAGTTAAGTTCGCCTCCCGAAGTCTATCAAACAACATCTCCAGAGCTTCAATGTGTTCTTCAAATGTCTCGGTGGCGACGAGAATATCATCCATGAAATTTGTGATACATGGGTTATTCAGGGGATCCAACAATTTGCGCATCATCCTTGAAAACACACTCGGAGCATTTTTCAGTCCGAATGGTAGCATATTGAATTCATAATGTCCATCCGAAGTGCTAAAAGCCAAATAAGGTCTCACTTCAGGCTTCACTGGGATCTGGTAATAGCCTTTACTAAGATCCACCTTTGAAAAGTATTTTGCCTTGTTCAGTCTGGCAAATAGCTGTTTTGTGTCTGGTAATGGATCCACTTGTCCTTCTGTGACAGCATTCAGTTTCCTGTAATCTATGCACAGTCTGTGTTCCCCAGACGGTTTTCTCAACAAAACGACACTAGAACTAAAAGATGATTCACTGTGCGAAATAATCCCCTCCTTCAACAAATACTCTATTTCTTCCTTCAATGCCTTCTCCTTCGCGAACGGAATAGAATAGGCTCTCATACAGATTGGGTTTGAGTCTACCAGTTTCATGTCATACTGTAGCAAATTTGTATGGCCTGGTTTATCTGTTAATACATCTGTATGTTCCTCCAGAACCTTTTGAACTCTCTCCCTCTGGTTTTTAGTCAGGTGCTTACTGACTTTTACCTGTGCTGCTGTTTCACAAGGATGTAATGGGTATTCATGTGAGGTGAGTGGTTCTTTTTGCATCTGGGTTGCAATAGCTAAGGTCAATAAGGGGGTGCTTTCCTGGAGTGGTCTGTCCAGATACTTCTTTAACAGGTTTACATGATAAACTTTTTCCTTCCCCTTTTTGTCAATTTTATAGTTTGTTCTAGACACCTTCTCTAGAACCGTATATGGACCTTGCCAACCAATTTGTAATTTATTCTGGCTTCCCGGTAGTAGAAGCAGCACCTTCTCTCCGACTGCCAGTTCCCTGTCCTTTGCCTTCCTATTAAAATATGCTGCATGTTTCTTCCTGGCTTGTTTCAAATTATCATTTGCCAGTTTCCATCCAGCTTTCAAACGAGTGGTCAGTTCGTTCACGTATTGATACGATGAGGTAACAGTCTCTTCCGCCTTCTCATCTGTCCAGGTCCTTAATAAAGTTACATCTGGATCTTTAATTTATCATACGTATTTTTCCTGGAACCCGTCGGGTCCCGTCCATTAGAAGCTTTATAATGAGGACTTTTCTTCCTAGAATCATCACTCACAAATCGACCACTACCAATTTTTTTCTTGGGTTTATCTCCCCACTTTAGATTGCTTATGAGAGATCTTCGCTCTCTTTTCTGTTCTTCCAGCTTATATAATCCTGACCGAGGGATTGTCAGATTATTCTGGGTTAAATTTCTTCTTTGTACTTGTCGCATAGTGGCCATGTTAATCCATTCAAGTGACGACTGGGTGTGAAAAGGGGGCTCCCATTCCACTTTGTCTACCTGAGTATAATTAGTTTTCCTTTCAGGCCTAAAGTTGCCCCGTGGCGTTTCTAGGTCCTGTACATATTTTCCCTTTGTGGGTGTTCCCTCATGAAATGCGCCACATGCTTCTACAAAGTTTTCAACATCGACATTTACGTCGGGCCAATAGTATTTTCGAGCAATCTTTTGGCAGATGGTACCGACTTTCTCATGGTCACCATCTGTTCCAACATGTAAGCTCCTTATTAAGTTTGCCCTATATATCTTGGGAAGAACTAACTGTCCGTGACCAGTGGACCTAGTTCCTGTCTTCCTGTATAATAGTTTGTTCTTCATGAAATATTCCCCCTTGCTCGGAGGTGTGTGGCATTTGGGCAATTTTTTAAAACAGGGCTTGAGTGTCCTATCCTCAGCCTGCGCCTTCCTCATCTCCTCTGGATGAGCATTTATAGGTTCACCTTCTTCCTCCTTCTTCTGTGACCTGGTCTGCACTGTCGTCATGATCACAGGTTTCTCGGGATTCCCCAAGAAGACGTATCTACACCCCAATATCAGAGGGTAGATTGGTTCATCTATCACTGCTGCTCTGATTTCTCCTTCCACATAGCGAGTTTTCACCGTTATCCTTGCGATGGGAAGTGTCATGAGTGGTATGTCCTTAGTCGCCCCTTGTATTTCCACTGTTTCTGTGGTATACTGACTTGGGTCCACTAGGCTAGACTTCACAACTGAATCATAATCCAAACCTGTATCATAAAGGCACCTTATGGTGACCCCATTACAAATAACATCCTCACAAACTGGGGGGTGATAAGGTTCCTGTTGTCCCTTAGGATTAACCTTTAATCTTTGCGTCCCCGACTTCATTGCAGCAATGTTTGAAGGTTTCCTTCTACAAAATTCGGTGTTATGGTTATCCTTCTTGCACCATTTACACCATCTTTTCCCTTGGTTCAACGGTTTTCTTCATTGAACTTTTGGTCATTGAACTGTGAGTTTCTGTCGCGATAGTCATTTCTTGGCCGCTCAAAGTTTGTCCTACCTTTATTTCCCTGCTCTCTATTATCAAATTTATTAAATTGCTGTGGAGCTTTAAAATTGTCTATGTGCTTCTTTTTAGCACCACTTACCTCTGCCTGGGCTGCCTGATACCTCTCAGCAACATTTAAAATTTCCCCCAACTTCTCTGCACCTTGTTCCATGAGAAATTTTCTCATGTCTGGAGCCATGGACTCTCTCAATTGCTCAATCATGATCATTTCTTTAAGATCTTGGGTCTTCCCCAGAGCCGTCCATTTCTCCAAATAGGTTTCTAGTCTAGCAGAGAATTGGTGGTATGTCTCCCCAGACAACAGTTTGGCATTTCTAAATTTCTTACGATAAAATTCACCATTCTTCTCGTACCTTAATAACAAAGCCTGCTTTAACATGTCATAATTGTCTTGGTCTTCCCTGTTCATTTTGGCAAATACTTCATAAGAAGTACCTCTCAATCCCTGTGATAGCTTTAAGCTCCACCTCTCTCTCTCTAACCCATATGTAGTAGCTAATAACTCAAAACGTCCTAGGTACCCCTCTATGTCATCGTCTTTTTCAACAAAATGGTCTAAATGAAACCCCATAGCTGAGTTTGAGGCTCCCAGACTGGGCGTAGCATCTGAGGCAAAAGGGCTGGCACCATTTTCAGGAGCCTGGCCTTGTAATTCCAGCTCCCTTAGTCGTAATTCGTGCTCCCTCTGCAACCTTCTATCTTCTGCCTCCCTTTCGGCAGTCAACCTTTTTTCTTCTGCCTCCCTTTCGGCCTTTTTATCTTCTGCCTCCCTTTCGGCCTTTTTATCTTCTGCCTCCCTTTGCTGTCGTTTTTTCTTCTGCCTCAATCTGCAGCCTCTTAATTTCTCTATCAGCCTCAATTTGTAACCTCTTCTCTTCAGCTACCTTTCTATCTTCCCTTTCAATATATTTATCACATTCAGCCGTTACGTATTGAATTAAAATCTGACCATCCATTCCCATCTCCTTCGCGGTGAGCACAGCAGCTGATCTAAATTTTGCCAGCTCCGCCATACTTTTTAGACAATATAATAATATACAAGATAAATCTCTAACCAGTAAATACACTAAGTACTTCTTATGACTATAGTCTAACCAATTCTAACTAACCAGTTAACTAATTAATTATTACTGGCTGTGAAGATTCACCAACTTTTATCTGCAGGGACACTTTTAATTTTAAAGGGAATTTTACAATTTATTTCCCTACTTTTATTTCTCCCACCAGGAGATCCTAATATTACTGTTGGGCTAATTATCCCTGGACAAGACCCCAATTTATGTAGTGGTGTTTGATGGTATTGTATGATGGTGATATTACTAAATGTAATTGTATGAGGCCAGCTGTGAAGGCTCCTGAGATAAAATGTAATTGTGAATTGTCAGAAGGCCTTTCTTGCTACCACTACGACCTCACACTTAATTTTTTTTTAATGAATGTGGCTACGTAAAGTGTCTAGGGTTATGCTATGTAGTGTGGTGTAATAGGTTATAGATATACCCACAGATATTTAACAAGACTAATAATATTAATAAATGTTAAAATACACTGAACTAACTCACGTGTGTAAAATTTTTTTGATAGAATTACATTTATTTTGTTCTGGATCAATTTTTTAGGTTGACCAGAACTTAAAAGGATTTAGAGATTATGAAAGAAATGCATGGAATATTATATCATAAATGCAATAGTGTACATATATATGTACTATACTAGTTAGTTTTATTAAAATGTTCTAGTAGTCCTCTACTTGGGAGGATAGTTAATGTTTGTGCTGTTGGGGTGGCCTCATCACACCTGTCTATATTGACTACACAGTGTCCAGAAAATGGTGGGAATTTTTATGGGGATATTAGTAACTACACAGCGTTGGTGAATGTCCAGCAGACCAGAGGCTCACTCATCTTGTAGTTGTAGCTCTGGTGCTGAAATCAGGTGGTCCCACCTCTCCGTGCTGGCGGGCAATAATGGTGGTCTCTGTCACAAGTACTGTACAGATACACTCGAGTAAAGTCACCAACTGAATAGACACTGCTTTGTTGACAACAGAAACTCACAGCTCTGCAATCAAAGTATGGGCCATGTGTCAAAATCTATTCTCTACCCACGTCTGGACACAACACTGACACAACAACCACATCATACAGACAGGTCAGATCTCTCTGACCAAACAGCACATTTACCATGGTGGTTTTACATCAGATAGATCCTCCCAGACTATAGATTCTGAAAAATATTTATTAGTTTTCTGCCCTAAAAGAGGATAGGTAATATGTTTCATTATTCTCAACACTTGATCTGTCTTGCATAATCCTTGCTGGAGTTTATGTACATTGTTGGTCCCTAGACCCTGACTAGGGCGGGGGGTCTAGAGCAAATCCCTACTTGTTTGTAAGGCTAGATTTCGATATGGCAGTATCAAATCACTCGAACATGAAACAATATTCAAAATATATAAGGAAATAATTTCAATCTTACCAGATTATGAATAAATAACACAGAATTGCTAGCAAAACTCAGCTGAGCTGCTGGCTATAGTATGGCGTCCCTAAATTTATTTCACTTTCTTTCATATGGAAATCACCACACTTTAAAATCTGTGTCTATCACTGAACAACTATTGAAGAATGGCCCCAAATCCGCGCCTAAGCGCCGACAATATGCTTGTCTGTGGCCAATCACTGCCTAGGTTTTTTGAATTTCAAATTTCCTACACTAAAGTCATTTCAGTCATGCTTCAGTCAAGTATGGATGGTTATCTGTTAGTCTGTCCGTCTCTACTTGTGTTTCTACAAAAATGTACTCGATTTTTGAACCAACCTTTCTCTCCCCTCCAAAATTTTGTCGTTAAAAGTTATATTTAGACACAGCTCCTACCAATGTCCCTTCTCTTCCATACTAAGTAGATTTGAACACCTGCGTCTCGAGGTCGTTTTTTTTTTTTTTTTTTTTTTGCAAATAGCGACACTTTTAGATTCAATACAGTCTGTCGCGGATGTGAACAACACTGTCTTTTGTCATTATCTTCAATATTATCTATCCGTCTGTAAAATTAAGACCATATTAGTTCACTGCTCAGAATGGGCCATCCGGCCAGCTAATTTTTATATTCCTAACATTAATATTAAGAAAAAAGTACTTTTTAAATTTTGTAATATTCCAAACATCTGCGTTTTAGCCGCTGAATTCAAATCAAGGGCTTGGTATTGCAAAAGCGTCCAATAAATGACTGTGGCGTAACATATCTATGGTCCCTTCTGTCGAGTTGCTTACTTTTTTATGTCAACTTGGGAAACGTGACTTTTCTCCGTTTCCCCCCCAATTGCGTCTCCTTAGCCTTTCTAGTCTCACGCAATCTTTCCAGTCATATTTTTTTCCTTTTTGATCCGCCGTTCCCCTCCTGTCTAGCAAGTCAATTTTTATGGAGGATGATGACCCGCGGTCTAGGCGATCATGTACTATTCGCAGCCTACGCATTATGTTTTTATCCTTAAATGTTATCTTTGGAGGTATTTTACCGTTGTATCTCTGTCAATTTCACTACAGTGTTAATGAAGGGAAGGAGTGTGGGGAAAGCCTGGGGTGTTCGTAATGATACCGTAATACTCCTGCGACATCCATCATCATCAATTGTCATCTCCATAACGAAGGTCGGCTGCATTGGATCTCCAACGTATTATGTCTCTTGTCTTGATAGTACACTCTGATAGACTCTTTTCTGTCAATTTCTTGATGTTATCTTCCCACTTATAGCGCTGTCTTCCTCTTGCACGATTGCCTTCTATTATGGTATTCAGTCTTTTTATATGGCCAAATTATTTTAGCTGACTTTGATCTCCTCCATAAATTCTCTTTCATTCCTAGATTTTCTAGGACCTCTTTATTTGTTTCCTTCTCTTTCCGAGCCGCGGTAGCATAGTGGTTAGTGCACTGGCTTCCTAGCGCAGTGGTCTATGGTTCGATCCCCAGATGATGTGGGATTTTTTTTAGGCCGCAAACGGCTCCCAACTGGGTACCAGAGCAACTTCTGGGAAGGTTAAGGCGGCCGGCGTGATGCTGACCACATCACCCCTAGTGTGCCGATGGTCAAGAAAATATGGGCCTAACACCATATTCCCCATATGCCTCAATGGGCGTGTAACGGGATCCCATCCCTTCTCTTTCCATGAGATGCGCCCCATTCTTCTATATATCCACATCTCGAGAGCCTCATTTCTTTCTTCTGATTGCTTGTTCCTCATCCATGTTTCTTCACCATTAAGCAAGGAAGAATTATATATTTATATGTATATAAAATTTGATGATTCTCAGTTTTAACGAGTGAGTTAACTGTTTAGATGTTAGTATCTGTCTCATGTTATTGAATATAGATTTTGCCATTCCTATTCTCTTCTTGATTTCTGTTTCACATCTGCCATCTTCTGTTATTATATGATCAAGATATGAGAAACTCTTGACTTGTTCCAGGATGTACCATTTATTCTTATCTTTAATGTTGACCTATCGACTGTTTTGCTAATTATCATAGTTTTCGTTTTCTTAATGTTAACGTCCAATCAATATTCATGACTTCTGCCGTTTACTTGCCTGTAACTTGTGACTAATCCATGTCTAATATCTGATAATGGTTGCTCAGGCTTGTCACAGGCAGTATTTAGAGAGGTCAAGGTCTGCACAAAGGTGAATGTCATAAAACGCTTGTGGTATTCCCCATGATCGATCCCTTCTTGTGAATCATCACGTCTCAGTCATGAAATAGCATTCTCTCTTTCCCCTAGCCTCTTGTCTCTGTTCTCAAGTGGGTTTTTTCCCCCCTATTTTTTAAAACACTCTTATTTAAATTAAAATGAGCTTTGTTTTGATGTTTCAAATCTTTGAGATCTTGATTCTTTTCTTTTTTAAATAAAGTAACATACATTTGTGTATTGTTTGTTTATGATACTTTATCCCGTTCAACCCTTGGTAAATAAACAACACACACAAAGATATGTTATCAGGCACTCAGTGAGAAATAAAGAAGTAGAAGAATAGACAACAGAAAAACAACAGACGTGACAGCCTTACCGGGAATCGAACCAGGACCTTCCGAACGGCACACACCGCCTAGCCACGGGAGCGAATCGCTACTATCATCTACAAAAATAGTGCTTAGCCGACAGAGGTCTAGCACGACACCCCCCCCCCCCCCAATCCCATGTAACCCGGATATGTACCTAAGGACGACCCAGACTAATTATAGACGCAATCACTTCTGCAGTTTTACTTAACAGTATAGGCCAGATTACACAAGACAAAGACCTTAATACTGTGTCTAGTAAATGATAGGTTATAATTAGGACATACCGTGTACTAATTCAAGAAAATAAATGTCAGATTTCCAATATCCAAATATAGTACCTTCTTCTCCCCCCCCCCTTTCCACCTCAGTCCAAATAGAGTAAATCAAAACTAAATGTATGTGACCGATTACGGAAACAACGGCAGATGGATCTATTTGTTGTTGCCCTAAAGACGCCGCTAGGCGTGATGGGAAACTACAACAGAGAAAATCAATCTGCTGTTGCCCTTAAGACGCCACAAGGCGTGATGGCCTCTGACTGCTTGGTCGGTCTTTGGCTAAGGACGGAAGAAGAAGAAATGTATGTGAATGTTTTTGTGTGTGACCACCCTTTTTTCCAAGAAACAAATAAACAATTAAAATTGGGAGGGGGTGGGGGGCATGTCAAACCACACGCCCTTTGCGCTAAATGCGTCAGGTTCTCATTACATGTTCCCCCTGTCAAGAGAAAAACATGTAGATATATAAAAATACTCATAGACCTCAGGGTCTTTTATATTTGGACATGCGCCCTAATATAACCGACCAGGTTGAAGGGAACGCGCCTCGCCAAAACGAGGCAAAAGTTTTACTTTAAAAAAAAACAAAAATGTAGATATAAATCGCCGGACTTAAGGTATTTTACAGCTGAACGTGCATCATATTGTAAACCGGCGATCCTTAAGTGTAGGTTCTTTGTCTTCTTCGTACACTCTCAGACGTCAACTTGAATATGTTCAAAGAAAGCAGTAGTCAGCTTGTGACTATTTCTCCCCTTAAAGCGTTTCCAGGAATGGTACTGGTAATGGCCACATATGCTTTCTCTCTTTTGCTCTTTCCCTCTGTGCCTTGACTCAAAAGTACAGGGGAGGGTAACCACCAGTAGCGTAGGGTGGACCCCTTCGAGGCGGGGGACCCGGCACTCTCGCCGCCTGCGAGACTCTACGGGATGAGCACCATTCTGCTTTCTTTTAAATTCTTGACGTCATCATTAAGCGAAGTACGTTGCACTGTTTCGTTAACGCCGGTAGCCCAGTGCATCCGATTTCAGCAGGCAGTTCTGTCGGGTTGCCTTTCTTAGACCTTGACTGTCCCCAGACTGCCTGCAAGGCAACAGGTGTGTGTCTCTCTTGGTCAGGTCCCTACACTTCGACCTGTCCAGCTTGGGAGACCCTGCTGGTAGCTATGCTGCCGACAGCATAGCTCTTGGGGTCATGGGGACACACACGCTCCTCTACCTCGCCAAGGTGGAGACACAGTAGAGATGAAATCTAGATTGAACATGGCGCATCTCGCGAAAACGAGGCAAAACTAGGTTTTTAAAAAAAAAATATTTATCATTAGTTCCAGACTTTTTTTTTTGTTTTTTTTTTTTTGGATACCCTGTAGAAAGCTGCGCAGTTAAAAGAGACGGGAGGGAATTAAAAATCACAGCGAGAGATAACAAAATATGAATGACGTCATGTGACTATTTTTTTTCTCTCTTTTTTTTTAACTGCTCGATGATTAGACATCAGACATTCCTGGGACAGTAAATTGTCTTGCACCACTCACACCCTGGTTACGGCTTTGATATGCGGTTAGGACAGTGCTGCATTTATGGCAATCACAAAACTATTGATCTAATGCAGCGGGGCAGGCAACACAGGAGCTGAGGAAACATTGAACTCTTTAAAGATCTATCCTTAGAAAATCATGTATATTTTCAGGGTTTTTTTTTATTTTTTTATTATCTTGGAATAAGTCCAGTCTATTGTGTAACGTTTATCAGTGCTGCGCGAAATGCTTCCTGCAATCCCTGAAGCACGTCGGTGGAAAATTAAAACTAAAGGTAATACTTCTTACGAGGAGAAATGACAAGAACACACCTACGTTGTGGCTACAAGGCCTTTGTCAGGGACAATATATAAGTATATGAGGAGAACTGCCGTAAGACGGGGGTGAAACAGTTGAATGGGAAAAAAAAAAAACACACACACACACACAAATAGTAATACGTCTTACAAGGAGAAGGACAAGAAAAACCTACGTTGCGGCCACAAGGCCTTCGTCAGGGACAGACAAACAAGAGACAGGAGGGAAAGAAAATGAGAATTAAGTAGAGAACATGAAACTATAAAAATAAGAGAAAAAAACTCCCTTGTGTCCAGTCACATGTGAAGCAAGATGGAATCTTGCTTCACATGTGACTGGACACAAGGGAGTTATTTTGGTGCCCTCTTGGCAGAGAGGATAGAAATGAATTTTCTCCCATAGCTAGACGTTTGTGTCGTTCGAAAAGTCCTGGGTTCGATTCCCAATAAGCCTATCACTTCTGTTATTTTTCTGTTGTCTAGTCTTCTACATTTTTTTATTTCTCACGAATGCCTGAAACATACCTTCATGTGTGTATTATTTATTTATGGAAACAGGAAGTACGTCTTCTTCTTCCTGGTTCGTCCTGAAAAGGACGTTGGTTGCGTTGTGTCCGTTTACAGCGCTGCTGCGATATTTGCGCCTTTCGGCCGACACATCCGACTTCAGTACGGCATTTTTTTGGACCGGGTTTGCCTTCCCTCTTCGATCCCTACTCTCTCAGCCAGACTGCAGTGATGCAGCCTGTTTCCAGGACCACCACTTGGAGGTGGAGTAGGGTCTTGGTCAGCTCTGGTTCGGTGACCCTGACGCAAGCAGTCAAGCTATGGGTCGCTGACTGCATTCATCACTTTTGCTGCGTCTTCGGCCCCGGAAGTACGTCTAACAGTATCCCTGACCTTCCCCATGTAGTTCCTAGGGTTCTTTATACAGGGTGTTCCACGAAAAAGCGGCCCCATTCACAAAGTGAAAGTAGCCAGTTTTCCTTTCTTAATAACGTACATTATTGCCATAACCATGACGTCACGGGCCGCTTTTTCGTGGAACACCCTGTAGATACAAAGAAAGAATATAACCACTTCTGCCTTGGGCATGGTGCCCATGGCAACCAATGTAAGGTTGACAACCTCGTCATGTTAAACAAATTGCGACAGAAACCACTTGCTGTAAGTAAGAGCTTGGTGCAAGGCTTCCTGCAAAGATAACCAGCTGTAGTGGTGGATTCATGCTACATAAGGAGCACCAAGAAAAATGAGAGTCAGTGACCTCACAGTGGTTGTATTTGTTCTCCATGTTTCTGAGCCATACAGTAAGACTGGCTTGACACATAAGTTGAGGATTCTTATTTTTATGACTTGATTTCTTTTGATCTCCTTATATTTCTCAGTGCAATGAAAGGCACTCTTGCCCTTTGAAGTGATTCTTTTGTTTTCAGAAAATACAATAATTTGAAGGAGGAAAAAAACAGAATGCTGTTTGTTTTGTGTTTATGTATATTTTTTAAAATTTTGTTTTTTTCCAGAATGGTTAAAAAGATCAAGTTTGGTCCTGAAATCTTCTACGGGGGCCACCCTGAGGCAGTACCCTATGTCCAGCTGTCGCCCCTTGATGATGAGATTGTCGCCAGCTACACGGGCCCTGATTCAGGACTGGCATACGCTGAGGGTCATACTGTGAGTGGTATGTATCAGAACTGTGGGTAGCAGTGTTTCATTTTGTTTGTTTGTTTTTTTTTGCTCATGAAGCACCCATAGATACAGTCCCTGTGAGTAGCTGATTGTATGTTTTGTTTGCTCACGAAGCACCCATAGCTACAGTCCCTGTGAGTAGCTGATTGTATGTTTTTTTTGCTCACGAAGCACCCATAGATGCAGTCCCTGTGAGTAGATGATTGTATGTTTTTTTTGCTCATGAAGCACCCATAGATGCAGTCCCTGTGAGTAGATGATTGTATGTTTTTTTTGCTCACGAAGCACCCATAGATACAGTCCCTGTGAGTAGATGATTGTATGTTTTTTTTTGCTCATGAAGCACCCATAGATACAGTCCCTGTGAGTAGCTGATTGTATGTTTTTTTTTGCTCGTGAAGCACCCATAGATGCAGTCCCTGTGAGTAGATGATTGTATGTTGTTTTTGCTCACGAAGCACCCATAGATGCAGTCCCTGTGAGTAGATGATTGTATGTTTTTTTTGCTCACGAAGCACCCATAGATACAGTCCCTGTGAGTAGCTGATTGTATGTTGTTTTTGCTCACGAAGCACCCATAGATACAGTCCTTGTGAATAGATGATTGTATGTTTTTTTTGCTCATGAAGCACCCATAGATACAGTTCCTGTGAGTAGCTGATTGTATGTTTTTTTTGCTCATGAAGCACCCATACATGCAGTCCCTGTGAGTAGCTGATTGTATGTTGTTTTTGCTCACGAAGCACCCATAGATACAGTCCCTGTGAGTAGATGATTGTATGTTGTTTTTGCTCACGAAGCACCCATAGATACAGTCCCTGTGAGTAGATGATTGTATGTTTTTTTTGCTCATGAAGCACCCATACATGCAGTCCCTGTGAGTAGCTGATTGTATGTTGTTTTTGCTCACGAAGCACCCATAGATACAGTCCCTGTGAGTAGATGATTGTATGTTGTTTTTGCTCACGAAGCACCCATAGATACAGTCCCTGTGAGTAGATGATTGTATGTTTTTTTTTGCTCATGAAGCACCCATAGATACAGTCCCTGTGAGTAGCTGATTGTATGTTTTTTTTGCTCATGAAGCACCCATACATGCAGTCCCTGTGAGTAGCTGATTGTATGTTCTTTTTTGCTCACGAAGCACCCATAGATACAGTCCCTGTGAGTAGATGATTGTATGTTGTTTTTGCTCACGAAGCACCCATAGATACAGTCCCTGTGAGTAGCTGATTGTATGTTGTTTTTGCTCACGAAGCACCCATAGATACAGTCCCTATGAGTAAGCTGATTGTATGTTTTTTTCCTTTAGAACATATGTAATATCATCATCATCATTTTGCTTTTTAACTTGTTTAATTCTTTATAAAACATAGGACCCACCACCACTACATCGAAATATTCATGTGCTCGTATAGCTCTGAAGCATCTAACGAGGAGTGTAAGTGGTTTTGGAAGAGAGAGTGCCATATTTTCCTATCAGCTGTCTTCCTCCTGGCCTGGTTCCGTTCTAGTCCTTGGTCCTTCAGAGATTGTCTAATGTTGTCCTTCCAGTGGACTCTGTGTCATCCTGGAGGTCTGGATCCCTGGCTCTTAGCCTCCCATACCTGCCTTGGCAGCCGATCTTCTTCCATTCTGCAAACATGGCCTAACCATCTTAGTTGGGACTGTTCTATTTGGGTCTGCAGGGGGTGGGTATTTAGGCTCTTGAAATGTGGATATATAGAAGAATGGGGCGTATCTCATGGAAAGAGATGAAAACAAATAAGGAGGTCCTAGAAAATCTAGGTATGAAAAGAGAACTAATGAGAGAGGTCAAAGTTCGGCAGCTAAAATACTTTGGCCACATAAAAAGGCATAACACCTTGCAGAAGACCATAACAGAAGGGAGAGTTGAAGGCAAACGTGCAAGGGGAAGACAGCGCTATAAGTGGGAAGATAACATCAAGAGATGGACAGGAAAGAGTCTTTCAGAGTGCACCACCAAGACAAGAGACAGAAGACGTTGGAGATCCATTACAGCCAACCTTCGTTGTGGAGATGGCAACTGATGATGATGATTTAGGCCTTGACTATGTCTCTTCTTGTTACTTCAGCCACCTTTCTCAGATACCTCATTTCTGAGGTTTCAATGTGGAACTGATGACAAGAACAAGACGAGTGCCAGTGGAAGAATAGATGAGAAGAAGACACTGGTGATGGACGCTTATTTTGAAATCCCCAGGGTAAGAGAGGTAGAGGGAACCCAAAAAATATGGGAAGAAGAAAACTTGAGACAGAAATGAAAAGATTGAGGAGGATCTTGAAAGACCTTGGGCTAATGGTTCAGGACAGGTGGACGTGGCATGAGTGTTGAAGGTCTTAGCTCCTTGGAGAGCTGAAGGGTGATGAATGAATACTGAGTAAAGAGATGAGGAGGATTATAGTAAAAAGTTATTGGACTGATGGTAGGAATCAGTTAACTGCTAGTGGAACAGAAGGTGAGAAGAAGACGCTGGCATATTGGATAGGACACTCATTGAGAAAAAAAACTTGTTGATAGCATTACAAGATAGTCCTTGTCTGGAACTACCAAAGTAAAAGAGGTAATGGGAAGATATAAAAAAAAACAACAACAAAAACTCATGGAAAAAGCAACATGAAAAAAGGGATGAAAAAAGACATGGAAAGATCTTTAACGGTTGCAAAGACAGGAAGGCTTAGCATGAATTTTTTTTTAAAGACTGATGCTGCTTAGGACCTAACTTTTGAGGTGAAAACAGGAGTGTGGTAGGGATGCCCCTTATCAACCCCTCTCTTTTTAACTGTCATAGACTGTGTTATACGCCAGACAACAGAGGATGCCCCTAGAGGAATAAGATGGACAACATTCTCTTCACTGGAGGATCTAGAATACGCTGATGACATTGCACTATTCACACTAACACATCCAAGAAAAGACAGGCAGGCTGAATAAACATAGCCAACAGGTGAGGCTGAACATAAATTTGAAGATGACAGAAATCATGATATTCAGTGTAAAAATTCTGCACCCATAAAAATAAGGGACCAAGAGCTAGAATATACAAACACATTTACATACTTAGGAAGCATAGTAACACCAGATGGCTTAACAAACAAAGACATCAGTAGCTGAATGAATAGAGAATAGCCTTTGCCAATCTAAACCTGGTTCTGGAAATCTTCCCAGTACAGTGCAAACACTAAATTAAAAATGTATGAGAGTTGCGTAATTTCTGTACTTCTATATAGTGCAGAATGTTGGAGAGTAACAGAAAAGGAAATGTCCAAACTGTCCTCTACAACCTGCCTAAGGAAAATTCTTCAAATTTTCTGGCCAAACACCATCATCAACTAAGAATTGCTAACCCAGAGCCACCAAGATGACTTGCGCACCATTATAGTGGTTAGACGCTGGAATTGGATTGGTTCATTTCCTCAGAAAGAGCAAAATGGAGACAGTTTGTTGCTGCCCTACAAGATGCCACCAGGCATGATGGTCACTGATTGCCTTGTCAGTCAGTGGTCAAGGACTGAAGAAGAAGAAGAGATGGTCCTTAGGGAGCGGAAGGCTAGGAAGTAAATGATAAACTTTAAGGTCAATTAAAATAATTTGTGTTCAACATAAATGAAAATAGAATCCCTTGTTTGTTCAGCAGATTATTACACCAACCTAGTGGCTGGTGTGAGAGACTGGACCCAGCGAGACCAACAAGCTCATGGCATCTCTGTTTCCTTGTATGAGCAGCACCCCATTAGTGGCAGAATTTCAGGTTTGGCTTGCTGTAGATCTTAGTTTTCTTGTAGGGAAAATATATATATTTTTAGCTTGTTTTCTTTGAATTAAGATTCATGAGCCGTTGAATAAAATATAAATCACTTCCATAGTTTTTTTTTATATAACGTCTACGTTCTCATTTAGAAAATGAACACAACGTATTAGAAAATGAACGAGAATAGACAACAATATACTATTAGCAGTTTTTAGATAGTAAAAAAAACTTACTTACTTACTTAGTCATTCCCCTTCTACCGTGAGGTGTAGTAAAAAAACAAAGAAATGCACTTCTTGGTAGTTAGTGCTTGTAAAGGAAAAAGATGTGATGTGTATGCTAAAAAATTTTGTTATGTGACCTACTGTACTTTTAAGACAGATGAAAGCGATGAGGAAGATAGGGAAAGATCTGAAACTGATAGCATGGGCTGGGAAGAATTTTGGCATGAGCTTGTTGAAGCCCTCTTAATGACATTTGAAGTGAATTCTGTCATTGAAGCTTGTGTGTAAAAAAAAAAGGTTATCATTTTATTTTCATTTTCAAGTTTTTATATGTAAGACCATATAAGGTAAAGGTAGTACCATAGCATATACTGCCGTAGAGGAGTGGGTGGGTGTGGTTGTGTGTGTAGGTGGTTGTTGTGGTTGTTTAACTAGGGCTGCTGACCTTCTCACTCTTTAGCAGCCAATACCAAGACTCCTTGGTATTATCTACACGGTAGATCAGTGTTTCTCAACCTTTTTTTGTGTTCACGGCACACTTTTCAATTTTCTAAACATTTGGGGCACACCTATCTGAATAAAAAATTACCGTGATATATATTAAATTAAATACACAAATTTGTGGATACTTTAGAATAAAGAAAACTATCAGTTCTATTTTCTTTTAATTGTTTAAAATAATTCAAACATATATTTTACAAACAAACAAACAAACGAAAATACGAAATTTAATAAGGTACAAATGGAAGTACTATGCTTCGTACATGGCTTTTGAACGTTGTTTATGCGGCTCTTACGTTTTTGTAATTGTCGTGTGAAATTCTAATCCACATATATAAATTAAAAAGTAAATGTAAAGCCTAATAAATAACTTCAATAAAAGGAAAGAAGAATGGTAAAGAACAGTGCTGTCACAATGACTGTACTCGAAATCCCCCTTGTTTTCTAATTCGTCTGCAAATTATAACGTTCCACGTTGATAGTAAAAGCCTACTGCATTACTACACGCTTTCTTCAATAAAACGTGTACTGCCTTTCTAAGAAAAACCTTGAGATACGCAAGCTGACCTATATTTAATATTCCATTCATGTCATTTTATACACTAACACGCATCTCGCTATACAATTACTACCATCACACGTGTAAGGCCACAAGAAAAATTAAAAACACTAACATACTTGACAATGAGCTACCGCATGCGTATCAACTAGTGAGAATCAAATACAATGATATCTTTATGAAAAACGACTCTAGCCACTCTCAAGCTCCTTGACAATCAGAACACTACTTGTTCTAACCCCCATCCACTTGCGCCCCCCCGCCTCCTTACCTTAAGTAGACCCGCTCCCCCGCATATCTCGAACCCCCCCAAACCACAAGAGAATACTCATCCCGCCCCCAATTAACAACCGTTCATACATGCAAATACGTCACGTTATATGAGGACCATTTCCACCCACCCAAAATTATAGCCAACCCACCAACCAGCGATACTATATCCCCCATGCCTCGCCCACGGGCGTCCCCCCCCTATCACTGTCCAAGAATCCATATCCCCCCCACACCACCCCCACTCCACACCCACCAAAAGTCTCAGCCCACAGAAAAAAATAAAACCCCCTCCTCAGCCCCCTTTATGACACAATACCTGACGCTGATGCCGACCACCCCCCCGTGTTTTTGTTGTGCACAACCACCACATTGATGTCAAACGGGAAATGCCTCTGGCCCATAACATATTTTCACCTAACCAAGTTTACGCCTCCCTGTGACCACGTCCTAATAGAGCACCCCCTTTGTCGACAATAGCCCACAAAGAGAATGAAGTAAATGAGATAAGGGCCGTATTAAAACCAAGAATCAGTATTGCAGTGTCGTTGACCTACTCAATAACTTAATTCTTGACTCTCCTTACTTTTTGTTGCCGGCTGTACAGATGGGGGGATATCAGAGACCTGATAAATCTCAGTATAAAGTTCCCCCAGATAAGTGATCCCAACGGCTCTCTCCTTTCATTGAACAAGTGACCGTACAAAACCCCGCCGATACACAATGGCTACAGATTATGTTATCTATACGCAACCCCCCCCAGCCTCTAACTAATATATAATGATCCACAACACCCACCCACCCCCCCATATAGATAAGCGTCCCATAGATTGCGCACATTTTAAGCCAACATAAACCTAATCCGCAGCCCCCCCGCTCCTACCCAATGTGACACAGATCCCACCCACACCCGCTGGCCCACAGCAAATGATGCCTCCCTCACAGTTGCATACGCCTTGAGGCTACCCCAACCGTCGTAGCATCCCTCCTCGCGCCACTGAATCTCAACAGCACCGGGCACCACAATCCACCCCCTCGGCATATCGAAATTGGTGCTACTCATCTTTCAATCTGCACCCCCCAGCCCCTCAAAAACGAAACCCTGTCCTCGTGTATATCGCATTTCCCATGATCCTTCGTCGGTAAGCTTGATAAATTCCCAATATCCCTTTTTAATGAAAATTGGATTGTCCAATTTGATAATTTATGTCTGTAATATGTGTGTGGTTCCAGTAGCGCCTTACCACTGAGGCTAAGGGCCTATTATAGTGCACAACCTGAACAGAAGGTGTACGGAGATAAAGTTTTTGGTACAAACTTGCATGGAATTGGCCAAAACAGTACACTGACACCTATCTTAATGACTAGAATAGCCATAATTGCTGGGTATAGCAGAGAGGCGTAGAAAAATCCATTAGGGAGGAGTATAACGGTGTAAATTATATTCAGATTAAAAGCCAGACACGTTGGCCTACCGCTCCTGGAAGACTCAGTGTTTTTGGACCATATATGTTTATATATTTTGTTCAAGTCTAGAAAGAAAATAGATGTTATAAAGATATATGATTATTTTATGTTATTTAGTTTTGTTATATGAAGTTGGTGGTCTTTACATACCTGCTTGATTTTCAAGGGAATGTGCGTGGTTCCTCTAAAAAGTTATATTGTTGAGAGCAAGCACCTGCAGCGGCCAACAAGCCCAGCAAAAGAGCTCCCAGCACTCATAGACCAGAAAAAGAAGCACCTGAGCCACCACGAGCAACTGGGTCCTGTTCTGAGCTTTAGTGACTGATAATTATGGAAGAGGGGCTGCTGGACCAGCAATTACTCCTGGACGTCCACGATAGCGACTGCATAAAGTGACGCGGCTGTCTTCGTTGGTGTCTCCAGAACCACGGCAACACAGGGGAGCAAGCAGGGGAGCACACGGGATAGCAATAGGGATGCAATTTTTCAATCGCAGCAGGGAGGGAAAAGTCCTTTTCATGCACCATCACGAAAGTTAAGCCTATGTGGCCAAACAGGGTGAGCTCAAAAACATTTCAGTGGAGCAGCCAGTGGAAATCTGGTGGGAGCCCCCCCTAGGAGTAGTAGCCGTAGAGCACAGTGGCATAGTGACAACAGTGGGTGGCATAGGGGGGAGCCTGGAGTGGCTAGCAGTCGACGGTGTGGGCATCATGTTGTGGGGTGGTGGCTGTGGGGGAGATTCAGGGGATCGGAATCTTTTTGGGGCGCTGAGTATCGTGTGTCCCCCCCCTCTAAAATTGACATTTTTTTAATAAAAAAGGTGGCGGGGTGGGGGAGGGGAAAAAAGAGGGACAATTACCTGTTTGTTGTATTTTTTTATTTTTTTTGTTTTTCGTTTTTTTAAAAAATTGACAGCAGTGGGAGGAAGAGAGGACAGCCAGCAGTGGAGGCCATGGACTGTATGAAATTTTTCCCCACCTCATTCTATTTTTCCACAAAGCTCTTAAAAACATAACATCTTGAAGGATACTGGCCTTGTGAATGTTGGACAGTCAAGTCGCATGCAAAATAACAAAAGCATTTTAAAATTCATAGTTGGAATATTACAACATATTTTATATAACAAGTGCATGTAGGTCACTGGAGGTGTGTTAGTACTAATAGTTAGTGTGTACATTACCCTGCCATCAGTACTACTTAAACACCTGACACACCCCCATATTGGGACTCATTAATTAATATAAATATGTTCAACGCTACAAAGTTTACCATATTTGGTAAATTTTCTGTAAATACATAAAGAATTGTGGATTACATTTTTGAATGGTGGGATACCTTGAATCACTTTGTTTGTAAGTTGATGGATCACGGATATTATAATAGTGGAATTTGTGTGTGATGAAAGTAAATTTATTTTATGAAAATGATGATTGATGTGGGCAAATAGTGTAATTTAGTTCAAGTATATTTATTCATAAATTATTTTGAAATGTTGAAAGTAATTAGTGTGAAAGTAATTAATACATAAATATTTGAAACTTTACCAATCCAGGTGGTGAGTGGGGACTCATTTAAGATAGGTCTTAGCTTATTGTGTGTTTGTGTTGAAATGTGTATACCTTGTTTGTGGTTATTGGGGTGTCAGTTGTCCAGTGTTGTTGTCAAGTGTGGTGGTATGAATAAATTATAATAAATTATGAAATTTTTATTGTTTTATCTGTCTGTTGTTGTTGTGAACTTAACTACACTATCAATCATTTTTACTATAAACCCTAGAAATTTTAAACGTATGTCATCACAATATTCCAGAATATAAAATAATTCCTGACTGAGTTATACAATGTGGTATTGCAAGTAAAGGTGCCTGCTGTAAGTAACCCACATCTGTAAAAAACATCTACACCGATTAGATACAGATACCTTCACAGCTGATCTCAGTCAGTACACTAAGTCCCCTATAAATATTTATATCATCCCACTTTACCACATATATTGGGGGCTCGTACGGGATTTTGAATCTTTCCCTATTAAAAATATTGGGGGTAATTCACTTCAGGGAATAATAGAAATTAAAAAGGTATCCTTGGGTGAAACTAAATAACCTTGAGCTCTCAGTGCCTGTGGTCTCTTTGGATAGGTAATATCAGATTGTATTGTTTAGTTAGACATTATATAAATTTACCTGTTAGAAAATGGCGGACCTGGCCAAATTTCGATCTGCTGCTGTACAGACTGCGAAAGAGTTAGGAATGGACGGGCAAATTATGATTGCTTATGTCACTGCTGAATGTGACAAGTATATTGAACGGGAAGAAAGAAGATTAGAAAAAGAGGCCGAAAGAAAGTTAGAGGCTGAAAAGGAAATTAAGAGGTTGCAGATTGAGGCTGAGGCTAAGAGGTTGCAGATTGAGGCTGACAAAGAGGCTAAAGCATTGGATGCAGAAAGAGAAGAGAAGAAATTAGCTGCAGAAAGGGAAGACAAGCGATTAGCTGCAGAGAGGGAAGCAGAAAAGGAGGAGAAGAGATTACAAAGGGAGCACGAGTTACGACTAAGGGAGTTTGAGGTTCAAGGCCATGCTCCTGAAAATGGTGCCAGTCCCTTTACCTCTGATGCCACTGCTAGCCAGGGAGCCTCAACCTCAGCTATGAATTTTCATTTAGATCATTTTGTTGAGAAAGTCGATGATATTGAGAGCTATCTAAATAGATATGAACTATTAGCTACCACATATGGGTTAGAGAGAGAAAGGTGGAGCTTAAAGTTATCTCAAGGGCTTCGTGGGGCAGCTTATGAAGTTTTTGCCAAAATGAGCAGAGGTGATCAGGAAAATTATGACATGCTAAAGCAGGCTCTTTTGTTAAGATATGAAAAGAACGCAGAATTTTATAGGAAAAAATTTAGGAATGCTAAACTACTGTCAGGTGAAACCTATCACCAGTTCTCTGCACGGTTAGAGACATACTTGGAGAAATGGACTTCTCTGGGGAAAACCCAAGATCTTAAGGAAATGGTCCTTATAGAACAACTAAGAGAGTCCATGGCTCCAGACCTGAGAAAGTTTCTCATGGAACAAGGTGCAGAGAGGCTGGGTGAGTTGCTAAAGGTTGCAGAAAGGTATCAAGCGGCTCAGGCAGAGGTATCAGGTAATAAAAAGAAACAGGTGGATAATTTTAGGGCACCACAGAACTTTAATAAATTTGATCCTAGAGATCAAAACAAAGGTAAGCACCAATTTGATAGGCCACGGTATGACAATAAAAATAAAATCCTGATAGATACCACTCCAGAAGAGATGAGGAAGGCACAGGCTGGGGATAAGACCCTCAAGCCTTGTTTCAGGAAATTGTCAACTTGTCATACAACTCCAGGCAAGGGAGATTTTTACATGAAAAACAAGTTGATGTATAGGAAGACTGGAGCTAGATCCAAAGGTCAGGGACAGCTGGTACTTCCTAAAAGATATAGGGCAGACTTAATAAGGAGCCTACATGTGAAACAAGATGGGGACCATGAGAAAATAGGTACCATCATCCAAAAGGTGGCTCACAATTATTATTGGCCCAAGGCAAGATGGGACATTGAGAATTTTGTAGAAAGGTGTAGCATAGCACATGAAGGAACACCCACAAGTGGGAACATTGATCAGGACCTGGACACGCCAAGGGGCAAAATTAGGCCTGATAATAAAAAGAAAAATAAATTTGATAAAGTGGACCAAATGGAATGGGAAGCCCCTTTTCACGGACAAGCTTCACTTAACTGTTTTACAATGGCCACTATGCGGAGAGTGCAAAAAGATGTCTTACCCCAGGATAAGCCGAAAATCCCTCAATCGGACTTAAACAAACTGGAGGAAGAGGATGTAGAGAGGAAATCTCTCATCAAGAATTTTAAGTGGGGAGAAAGCCCCAAAAGAAAAATTAGTAGCGGTCGTTTTGTGCATGATACTTCTGGGAAGAAAAATCATCACTATAGAGCTTCGAGTGGAAGAGACCATACCGGTGCATGGACAAATAGGTCCACAAAATTAAAGGTCCATATGTAGCTCTGTTAAGAACGTGGACTGATGAAAAGGCAGAGGAAAATATTACATCCTCATACCAATATGTGAATGAGCTGACCACTCGTTTAAAAACTGGCTGGAAACTTGCCAATGAAAATTTGAAACAAGCCAGGAAGAAACATGCTGCCTATTATAACAGGAAAGCTAAAGACAGAGATTTGGCTGTGGGAGAGAAGGTACTGCTTCTTCTGCCCGGTAGTCAGAATAAGTTACAAATTGGATGGCAAGGTCCATATACAGTTCTAGAGAAGGTGTCTAGAACCAATTATAAGATAGATAAGAAGGGGAAAGAAAAAATCTATCATGTGAATCTCCTGAAGAAATATTTGGAAAGAGAAAATCAGGAAGAGACACACTTGTTAACCTTGTCCATTGCCATGGAAATGAAAAAGGAACCACTTTCATCATTTGAATATCCATTACATCCCTGTGAGACAGCGGCACAGGTGAAAATCAGTACACATTTAACGAAAACTCAGAAAGAGAGAGTGCAACAGGTTCTAGATACTCATACAGAGGTGTTAACAGACCGACCAGGGCATACAAACCTATTGGAATATGATATGAAACTGATAGACCCCACACCTGTCTGTATGAAACCCTATTCGATTCCTTTTGCTAAGGAGAAAGCTTTGAAGGAAGAGATAGACTATTTGTTGAAGGAAGGAATTATTTCACACAGTGAATCTTCGTATAGTTCCAGTGTTGTACTTTTAAGGAAGCCCTCTGGAGAACATAGACTCTGTATAGATTACAGGAGACTGAATGCTATTACAGAAGGACAGGTGGATCCATTGCCGGATACAAATCAGTTGTTTGCCAGGCTAAATAAAGCTAAATATTTCTCGAAAGTGGATCTGAGTAAAGGATACTATCAGATTCCAGTAAAGCCTGAGGTTAGACCATACCTAGCTTTTAGTACCTCAGAAGGACACTATGAGTTTAATAGATTGCCATTTGGATTGAAGAATGCACCTAGTGTCTTCTCTAGAATGATGAGAAAATTATTGGACCCTCTGAATAATCCATGTATCACAAATTTCATGGATGATATCCTTATAGCAACAGAAACATTTGAGGAACACATTGACTCTCTGAACATGCTGTTTAATTGACTTAGAGAAGCGAATTTGACAGCCTGACCAACTAAATGTTGTGTTGGATGTAAAGAATTAGAGTTCCTGGGACACACAGTTTATCAGGGAAACATGACCCCTGACCCAAAGAATTTAGAGAAACTAAGGAAAGCCCCAAGACCACAAACCAAGAAAGACGTGAGATCCTTTGTCTCATTATGTGGTTTCTACCAAAAGTATATCAAAAACTTTAATTCCATATGTGCACCGTTAACTGATTTGACACGTAAGGGAAATCCAGATCGAATTACATGGACACCACAATGTGAAATGGCTTATCAAGAATTGAAGGAAAAGCTCACAAGTAAACCTATTTTGAAATTACCTGACTTAAGTCAAGAATTCATAGTAAGGACAGATGCCAGTAATATTGGGTTAGGTGCGACTCTGCTACAGAAATCAGATGCATTGGATGGGGAATTAATCCCAGTGGCATATGCTAGCAGAAAGTTGAATAAAGCTGAAACCAATTACTCAGCTAGCGAAAAGGAATGTCTTGCAGTAATATGGGCGATAAAGAAATTCAATATTTATCTGTATGGTAAGGCATTTAAGTTGCAAACGGATCACAAACCCTTGTCGTTTCTAGCGCAAGCTAGACATGAAAATTCTAGATTACTCCGTTGGTCATTACTGATGCAACCATTTGAGTTTAGCATAGAGTATATAAGTGGAAAAACAAATCTGGGAGCGGATTTTTTAAGCCGCCATCCGTGTGATGAGAATCACCCTAAACCCCAGGAATAATAATAAATTTCTCTATGTGTATATAGAATTATAGACTGACATATAACGTCTGTTTTAAGTGGGGAGAATTTGTCGTGTGAAATTCTAATCCACATATATAAATTAAAAAGTAAATGTAAAGCCTAATAAATAACTTCAATAAAAGGAAAGAAGAATGGTAAAGAACAGTGCTGTCACAATGACTGTACTCGAAATCCCCCTTGTTTTCTAATTCGTCTGCAAATTATAACGTTCCACGTTGATAGTAAAAGCCTACTGCATTACTACACGCTTTCTTCAATAAAACGTGTACTGCCTTTCTAAGAAAAACCTTGAGATACGCAAGCTGACCTATATTTAATATTCCATTCATGTCATTTTATACACTAACACGCGTCTCGCTATACAATTACTACCATCACGCGTGTAAGGCCACAAGCACTAGCTTTTTTTCAAATCGACAGTGATAAAAAACACTACCCATACGAGAGTTAGGTTTAAAAAAAACTTACAAAACGCTTATTAGGAAACATGACATTCTACTGTTTTATGTCTAAAATCCTGACATTAGTCTGACAGTACAGCAGGACAGGTGGCGGTTCTAAACATAAAAAATAAAAAAAAACAACTACACGACTATCCTAGAAAATACATATTTTGAACGCAGCCACTTAGCTCCTTTAAATTTGTATATTTGGGTTCCTTAGGACTTGCTGACAAAGAATATGTTAAACGTTACGCAAATAGTCTAGGAATTAACAAATTATAGCCAAAAGAAATAGTGAGGGTGTCAGACAACATCAGAATCGCTCAGTGGTAGATTTTGACACCACCATTGTACGGGAAATAGGCCAACATGTTACCTCCTATTTGATTGGCGGAAAGTAAATGTAAGGCTAAACACGATTAGTCGGACTATAAATACTACTTCTTTGTTGTTAGGGGAAACAGTAGTAGAGGTACTTTTTTGAAAAGCTGTGTAAACATGGCTCGATTGGTTAGACCCGCCAATATAGGCAATTAGAAGCGTCAGTTTAGCACCACATTTTCAAATAAACTTGCTAAAGAACCAGTGCGTTGAGCGCCAGTGCATATTTTTCTAAATAAAAGCCTGGGACATCGGCAGATCGAAATTGTGCTATATTCATTGCCAGTCAACGTAACTGTGTATTATTCCATGAATTGTGGTAAGCTTGATATATTCAATATCTTTTTAATGAAAATTGAATGTAAATTGATAATTTATGTCTGTATATGTGTGTGGTTCAGTAGCGAACATGAGGCAAGGCCTATATAGTGCTCCAACCTGAACAGAAGGTGTCGGAGAAAAGTAAAACTGCATGGAATGGCCAAACAGTACACTGACACCTATCTTATTGACTAGAAAGAAATAATGCTGGAATTGCAGAGGCGTAGAAACCATTAGGGAGGAGTATACTGGTGTAAATTATTTCAGATAAAGCTGACAGTTGGCCTACCGCTCTGAACTCAGTGTTTGTCATATATTGTGTTCAGTCTAGAAATAGATTATAAATTAGTTATGAAGTAGGAGGTACAACCTTCTTGTTTCAGGGACTGTGGTCCTAAAGTTATTGAGCAGCACCTGGTCTGAGCTTTGCTGAATCTGGAGGCTGACAGCATACTCCTGGGTCTAGATAGCGACTAGTGAGGTGTCTCCAGAACACAGGGGAGCAATCGAGCAGAGGAGTCTTTTCCTGCCACCATCACGAAAGTTAAGCCTCTGTGGCCAGTGGAGCTCAACATTATGTGTCCCCTCAAAAATTGACATTTTAATAAAAAAGAGGGACAATACTGTGGTGAGATGAGATGTTATAAATATGTATAGGGGACTTAGTGTACTGACTGAGATCAGCTGTGAAGGTATATATATCTAATAAGAGTAGTGTATGATATATAACCTTACTTGCTGCCACATATGTATACCTCAGTCAGAATTATTCTGGAATAGTGTGATGACTACGTTGTATGTCTAGGGTATGTGTATGATGAAGTGTAAGTCATAACAACAACAGACAGATAAACAATTTAATTTATTCCACCACACTTGACAACACTGTGACACTCACATACGTATAACACTCTAAAGGATATCTTAAAGGAGTCACTGATAACTTTTCAAATAACAATATGTATTCATTGCTGTTATGAATGAATATGTGTCCTGATTCAAATACAAAGGGAACCAGGAATCACAATCAATTTTACTTACAAGTTATATGTACAGAATTTATCAATATGAATATTGTAATGACATATATTATTAAAAGTATCCTATGTGTGTCAGTTGTGTAGTAGTAATATGAGGTAATACTGGTTTTGTTTTGTTCAAGCTCTGTTGGTATTTGTCATCATGACTTCAATAGTTTGTCTTTATGGGAACTATTATTGGAGATGTTCTCAGTTCCTGATATTCACACAATTTAATTCCCCTCTTCATTTTATTTTTACAAGGTCGTTTTAAGCTGGGGGTACTTAATTGTGAGCTTAGTCGGCTACATCAGCTTATCTGGCGTGATGGCGGCAGGAACAGACTCCTCTGCTCGACACTCTCCCCTCGGCTCTGGAGACACCTCACTGATAGCTAAATGGACCAAGGAGTATGCTGTCCGACTCTGGATTCAGCAAAGCTCTGACCAGGTGCTGCTCAATACCATCAAGACCACGGTCCCTGAAAACAAGAAGGATGTACCTTCTACTTCATAACTAATTTATACTCTCTTTTTACACTGAGCACAATACATCACAAACATTGAGTTCAGAGCGTTAGGCCAACTGTCAGCTTCATCTGAAATACTTTATACCAGCATTAACCTCCTTAATGGTTACTACGCCTCTGCACTTCCAGCATTATTTCTTTCTAGTCAATCATCCAGGTGTCAGTGTACTATTTGGCCATTCCATGCCGTTTTACTTTCCTCCGACACCCTCTGTTCAGGCTGGAGCATTATAGGCTTTATCTCCTGTTTGCCACTGAACTACACATATATATACAGGCATAAATTAACAATTCACATTCAATTTTCATTAAAAGATACTGAATGGTTCAAGCTTACCACAATTCATAGAATAAACACAGATACGTTGATTAGCAATGAATTCTGGCACATTTACTGGCACAAATTCCCATCTGCTTATGTTCCAGGCTTTTATTTAGCAAAAATATGAGCTGGCTTCAACGCACTGTTGCTTTATCAAGCTTATTTAAACAAGTGGTTTCGAACTAACGCTCCTAAGTGATTATATCAGCGAGTCTGGCCAATCGAGCCACGTTTCGACAAGTGTTTGAAAAAATGTTACCTTCCTACGTCTCCCTAACAACCAAGATAGTATTTATAGCCCGACCAATCGTGGTTAGTCTTTCATTTGTTGCGCTCCAATCAATTTGGAGTTTACATGGTAGGCTATTTCTGTAACGTAAGGTTTTTTCAAACACGTTATAAAAAAATTTTATGAGCAGAAATGATTCCATGTTGTCAGGCATCCCCACTATTTTATTTTGGTTATAATTTATTAATTCCTGGACTATTTGCGTAACGTTTTACATATTCTTTGTCAGCAAGCCCTAAGGAACCCAAATATCCAAATTTAAAAGAGCTACGTGGCTGCGTTCAAAATATGCAATTCCTTCTACCTCCTGTTTCGAAGATGTGCTGTCTGGGTACTGTAATGTTTTCAAACGTAAACCCATCTATTGTTATCTTTCCTAATAAGCGTTTTTTGGTGATTTTAAAACCTAACTCTGGGAAGGGTAGTGAATTTATCACTGTCCGTCCGAAAAAGTTAGTGCATGTAGCCTAACACGCGTGATAGTAGTAATTGTGTATCGCGTTACGCTTGTTGGGGGTGGCATTAATAGCGAGACGCGTGTTTAATTTTGCATGCGTTCCTGATTTTATTCGCCCCTCTCTCTTTCTATTTGAGTCCATCTGTTCGTTCGTTTTGGTAACGCAGTATAATTAATGTTAGGATTAATTTAGGTCATTACGCAGTCTGCCTCTCAATGTTTTTCCAAGAAATACAGCACACGTTTCATTGAAGAAAGCGGGTATAATACAGTAAGCTTTTACTATCAACGTGAAAGCGTTACAATTTGCAGACGAAGCAGAAAACAAGGGGGATTTCGAGTACCTTCTTTGTGACAGCACTGTTATTTTACCATTGCTCTTTTCTTTATTAATTTTATTTGTTAGGCTTCATATTTACCTAATAATTTATATATGTGGATTAGAATATTCCACGACACCTCCCCTCTTAAAACAGACATTATATGTCAGTCCTTTATTCTATATACACATAGAGAAATTTATTATTATTTCTGGGGTTTACGGTGATTCTCATCACACGGATGGCGGCTTAAAAAATCCGCTCCCAAATTGGTTTTTCCAGATATATACTCAATGCTAAATTATATGGAGCCAAAAGTAAAGACCATCGGAGTAACCTGGAGTTCTCATGCTTAGCCTGTGCTAGAAACGATAAAGGTTTGTGGTCTGTTTGCAACTTAAAGGCCTTCCCATACAGATAAATATTGAATTTCTTTATTGCCCATATTACTGCAAGACATTCTTTTTCGCTAGTTGAGTAATTGATTTCGGCTTTATTCAATTTTCTGCTAGCATATGCCACTGGGCTTAATTCCCCATCCAATGCATCTGATTTCTGTAGTAGAGTTGCACCTAACCCAATATTACTTGCATCCGTCCTTACTATGAATTCTTGACTTAAGTCAGGTAATTTCAAAATAGGTTTACTTGTGAGCTTTTCCTTCAATTCTTGGTAAGCCATTTCACATTGTGGGGTCCATGTAATGCGATCTGGATGTCCTTTACGTGTCAATTCAGTTAACGGTGCACATATGGAATTAAAGTTTTTGATATACTTCTGGTAGAAACCACATAATGAGACAAAGGATCTCACGTCCTTCTTGGTTTGTGGTCTCGGGGCTTTCTGTAGTTTCTCTAAATTCTTTGGGTCAGGGGTCATGTTTCCCTGATAAACTGTGTGTCCCAAAAATTCCAATTCTTTACATCCAACGCAACATTTGGTTGGTCGGGCTGTTAAATTTGCCTCCCTAAGTCGATCAAACAGCATGTTCAGAGAGTCAATGTGTTCCTCAAATGTTTCTGTTGCTATAAGGATATCATCCATAAAATTTGTTATACAGGGATTATTCAGAGGATCCAATAATTTTCTCATCATTCTAGAGAAGACACTAGGCGCATTCTTCAATCCAAATGGCAATCTATTAAACTCATAGTGTCCTTCTGAGGTACTAAAAGCTAGGTATGGTCTAACCTCAGGCTTTACTGGAATCTGATAGTATCCTTTACTCAGATCCACTTTTGAGAAATATTTAGCTTTATTTAGCCTGGCAAACAGCTGATTTGTATCCGGCAATGGATCCACCTGTCCTTCTGTAATAGCATTCAGTCTCCTGTAATCTATACAGAGTCTATGTTCTCCAGAGGGCTTCCTTAAGAGTACCACACCGGAACTATATGAGGATTCACTGTGCGAAATAATTCCTTCCTTCAACAGATAGTCTATCTCTTCCTTCAAAGCTTTCTCCTTAGCAAACGGAATCGAATATGGTTTCATACAGACAGGTGTGGGGTCTATCAGTTTCATATCATATTCCAATAGGTTTGTATGCCCTGGTCGGTCTGTTAACACCTCTGCATGATTATTTAGAACCTGTTGCACTCTCTCTTTCTGAGTTTTCGTTAAATGTGTACTGATTTTTACCTGTGCTGCTGTCTCACAGGGGTGTAATGGATACTCAAATGATGAAAGTGGTTCCTTTTTCATCTCCATGGCGATGGACAAGGTCAACAAGTGTGTCTCTCCCTGATGTTCTCTTTCCAAATATTTCTTCAGGAGATTCACATGATAGATTTTTTCTTTCCCCTTCTTATCTATCTTATAATTTGTTCTAGACACCTTCTCTAAAACTGTATATGGACCCTGCCATCCAATTTGTAACTTATTCTGACTCCCAGGCAAAAGAAGCAGTACTTTCTCTCCCACAGCCAAATTTCTGTCTTTCGCCTTCCTGTTATAATAGGCAGCATGTTTCTTCCTGGCTTGTTTCAAATTTTCATTGGCAAGTTTCCAGCCAGTTTTTAACCGAGTGGTCAGCTCATTCACATATTGGTATGAAGATGTAATGTTTTCCTCTGCCTTTTCATCAGTCCACGTTCTTAACATAGCTTCGAGTGGACCTTTTATTGGCCTTCCAAACAATAATGTTGCCGGGGCCATACCGGTTGAACTATGGGGTACCTCCCGATAAGCAAAGAGGGCGGCGTGCAGGTACTGGTCCCATGTATCTGGTTTTTCGTGTGCCAACTTTCTCAGGATCGACATCAATGTGCCGTTAAATCTTTCCACTTGGCCGTTCCCTTGGGGATGATACACACTACAATGGAAGTGTTTGGCCTGGAAGATCCTGAAAACTTCTTCAGTTAGTTTCCCCTTGAACTGAGAGCCATTATCAGTCAAGATTTGATTGGGAAAGCCTAACCTTGTGAAAATTGTGAGCAATGCCTCTGCCACATGTTTTGAATCAATCGATGACAGGGCTACTGCCTCTCCCCACATAGAACAAGTGTCCACCAGAGTCAGAATGTAGCTGTTCCTTCTCTTGGTTCGGGTGAGAGGTCCCACAAGATCCACGGCAACTCTCTCAAAGGGTGTTCCCACTATGGGCATTTCCCCCAGAGTTGCTGGTGCAGTCCAATGTTTAGGTGCTACTCGTTGGCACTCTGGACAGGATTTTACATATCGTTTGATATCTTCAGTTATTCCTGGCCAGAAATAGTGACAAGCTATTCGCTGTCCTGTTGCGCTGATTCCCATATGACCACTGAAGGGAATCGCATGCCCTAGTTCCAACACTTTAGTCCTATATGAAGTGGGAAGGACCAGCTGTCCGTGACCATTGGATTCAGATCCAGCCTTCCTATATATCAGTTTGTTCTTCATATAAAACTCTCCCTTGCCTGGAGGTGTATGAGATTTGGGCAACTTCTTGAAACATGGCTTGAGTGTTTTGTCCTCAGCCTGTGCCTTCCTCATCTCATCTGGGTGAGTATTTATGGGATTATCCTCCTCCTTCTTTGACTGTGATCTGGTCTGCACTGTTGCCAATATCACAGGTCTCTTGGGATTCCCCAAGAAGACATATCTACACCCCAATATTAGAGGGTAGATTGGCTCATTTATCACTGCTGCTTTTATGATTCCTTCCACATATCGCGTTTTCACTTTTATTCGGGCGACGGGAAGTGTCATGGTAGCTACATCCTTGGTTGCAGTTTGAATCTCCACTGTTTCCGTGGTGTATTGATCGGCCTGCACCAGGTGAGAACTCACAACGGAATCGTAATCTAAACCGGTATCATATAAACACCTTATAGTGACACCATTACATATGACATCTTCACACACTGGGGGGTGGTATGGTTCCTGTAGTTCTTCAGGTTTGACCTTCTTTTCCTTTTTCCCCGATGTCATAGCAGCACAATGAGGAGGTTTCCTTCTACAATGGTCAGTGTCATGATTGTTCATCTTACAATTTTTACACCACCTTTTTCCTTGGTTGAAAGATTTTCTTTCATCATATTTCCTTTCATCGAATTGTGGGAATTTATTTTTATTTTCATACCGTGGCCTATCAGACTGGTGCTTACCTTTGTGTTGATCCCTAGGATCAAATTTATTAAAGTTCTGTGGTGCCCTAAAGTTATCCACTTGTTTCTTTTTATTACCTGTTACCTCTGCTTGAGCTGCTTGATACCTTTCAGCAACATTTAGCAACTCACCCAGCCTCTCTGCACCTTGTTCCATGAGAAACTTTCTCAGGTCTGGAGCCATGGACTCTCTTAGTTGCTCTATAAGGACCATTTCCTTAAGATCTTGGGTTTTCCCCAGAGAAGTTCATTTCTCCAAGTATGTCTCTATTCGTGCAGAGAACTGGTGATAGGTTTCACCTGACAGTAGTTTAGCATTCCTAAATTTTTTCCTATAAAATTCTGCATTCTTTTCATATCTTAACAAAAGAGCCTGCTTTAGCATGTCATAATTTTCCTGATCACCTCTGCTCATTTTTGCAAAAACTTCATAAGCTGCCCCACGAAGTCCCTGAGATAACTTTAAGCTCCACCTTTCTCTCTCTAACCCATACGTGGTAGCTAATAGCTCATACCTATTTATATAGCTCTCAATATCATCGTCTTTCTCAACAAAATGATCTAAATGAAAATTCATAGCTGAGGTTGAGGCTCCTTGGCTAGCAGTGGCATCAGAGGCAAAGGGACTGGCACCATTTTCAGGAGCATGGCCCTGAAACTCAAACTCCCTTAGTCGTAATTCATGTTCCCTTTGTAATCTTTTCTCCTCCTTTTTCTGCTTCCCTCTCTGCAGCTAATCTCTTCTCTTCTGCAGCTAATTTCTTCTCTTCCCTTTCTGCAGCTAATCTTTTGTCTTCTCTTTCTGCTTCCAATTTCTTAGCCTCTTTGTCAGCCTCAATCTGCAACCTCTTAGTCTCAGCCTCAGCTTGCAACCTCTTAGTCTCAGCCTCTAACTTTCTTTCGGCCTCTTTTTCTAATCTTCTTTCTTCGCGTTCAATAAATTTGTCACATTCCGTAGTGACATAGGCAACCATAACTTGCCCATCTAATCCTAACTCTTTTGCAGTCTGTACAGCAGCAGATCGAAACTTGGCCAGGTCCGCCATTGTCTATCAGGTAAATTTCTACAATGTCTAACCAACAATTTAATCTCTAAATATATCTAATGGACAACACAGGCACCGTGAGCTCAACCTTATTTAATTCCACCCAAGGATACCTTTTAATTCTTATATTCCCTGAAGTGAATTACCCCCAATATTTTTAATAGGGAAAGATTCAAAATCCCGGACGAGCGAGACCCCAATATATGTGGTGAGATGAGATGTTATAAATATGTATAGGGGACTTAGTGTACTGACTGAGATCAGCTGTGAAGGTATATATATCTAATAAGAGTAGTGTATGATATATAACCTTACTTGCTGCCACATATGTATACCTCAGTCAGAATTATTCTGGAATAGTGTGATGACTACGTTGTATGTCTAGGGTATGTGTATGATGAAGTGTAAGTCATAACAACAACAGACAGATAAACAATTTAATTTATTCCACCACACTTGACAACACTGTGACACTCACATACGTATAACACTCTAAAGGATATCTTAAAGGAGTCACTGATAACTTTTCAAATAACAATATGTATTCATTGCTGTTATGAATGAATATGTGTCCTGATTCAAATACAAAGGGAACCAGGAATCACAATCAATTTTACTTACAAGTTATATGTACAGAATTTATCAATATGAATATTGTAATGACATATATTATTAAAAGTATCCTATGTGTGTCAGTTGTGTAGTAGTAATATGAGGTAATACTGGTTTTGTTTTGTTCAAGCTCTGTTGGTATTTGTCATCATGACTTCAATAGTTTGTCTTTATGGGAACTATTATTGGAGATGTTCTCAGTTCCTGATATTAACACAATTTAATTCCCCTCTTAATGTTATTTTTACAAGGTCATTTTAAGCTGGGGGTACATAATTTTGAGCTCAGCTGGCCACATCAGCTTATCTGGCGTGATGGCGGCAGGAACAGACTCCTCTGCTCGACTCTCCCCTCGGCTCTGGAGACACCTCACTGATAGCTAAATGGACCAAGGAGTATGCTGTCCGACTCTGGATTCAGCAAAGCTCTGACCAGGTGCTGCTCAATACCATCAAGACCACGGTCCCTGAAAACAAGAAGGATGTACCTTCTACTTCATAACTAATTTATACTCTCTTTTTACACTGAGCACAATACATCACAAACATTGAGTTCAGAGCGTTAGGCCAACTGTCAGCTTCATCTGAAATACTTTATACCAGCATTAACCTCCTTAATGGTTACTACGCCTCTGCACTTCCAGCATTATTTCTTTCTAGTCAATCATCCAGGTGTCAGTGTACTATTTGGCCATTCCATGCCGTTTTACTTTCCTCCGACACCCTCTGTTCAGGCTGGAGCATTATAGGCTTTATCTCCTGTTTGCCACTGAACTACACATATATATACAGGCATAAATTAACAATTCACATTCAATTTTCATTAAAAGATACTGAATGGTTCAAGCTTACCACAATTCATAGAATAAACACAGATACGTTGATTAGCAATGAATTCTGGCACATTTACTGGCACAAATTCCCATCTGCTTATGTTCCAGGCTTTTATTTAGCAAAAATATGAGCTGGCTTCAACGCACTGTTGCTTTATCAAGCTTATTTAAACAAGTGGTTTCGAACTAACGCTCCTAAGTGATTATATCAGCGAGTCTGGCCAATCGAGCCACGTTTCGACAAGTGTTTGAAAAAATGTTACCTTCCTACGTCTCCCTAACAACCAAGATAGTATTTATAGCCCGACCAATCGTGGTTAGTCTTTCATTTGTTGCGCTCCAATCAATTTGGAGTTTACATGGTAGGCTATTTCTGTAACGTAAGGTTTTTTCAAACACGTTATAAAAAAAATTTTATGAGCAGAAATGATTCCATGTTGTCAGGCATCCCCACTATTTTATTTTGGTTATAATTTATTAATTCCTGGACTATTTGCATAACGTTTTACATATTCTTTGTCAGCAAGCCCTAAGGAACCCAAATATCCAAATTTAAAAGAGCTACGTGGCTGCGTTCAAAATATGCAATTCCTTCTACCTCCTGTTTCGAAGATGTGCTGTCTGGGTACTGTAATGTTTTCAAACGTAAACCCATCTATTGTCATCTTTCCTTATAAGCGTTTTTCAGGATTTTAAAACCTAACTCTGGGATGGGTAATGGATTTTATCACTGTTCGTCCGAAAAAGTTAGTGCATGTAGCCTAACACGCGTGATAGTAGTAATTGTGTATCGCGTTACGCTTGTTGGGGGTGGCATTAATAGCGAGACGCGTGTTTAATTTTGCATGCGTTCCTGATTTTATTCGCCCCTCTCTCTTTCTATTTGAGTCCATCTGTTCGTTCGTTTTGGTAACGCAGTATAATTAATGTTAGGATTAATTTAGGTCATTACGCAGTCTGCCTCTCAATGTTTTTCCAAGAAATACAGCACACGTTTCATTGAAGAAAGCGGGTATAATACAGTAAGCTTTTACTATCAACGTGAAAGCGTTACAATTTGCAGACGAAGCAGAAAACAAGGGGGATTTCGAGTACCTTCTTTGTGACAGCACTGTTATTTTACCATTGCTCTTTACTTTATTAATTTTATTTGTTAGGCTTCATATTTACCTAATAATTTATATATGTGGATTAGAATATTCCACGACACCTCCCCTCTTAAAACAGACATTATATGTCAGTCCTTTATTCTATATACACATAGAGAAATTTATTATTATTTCTGGGGTTTACGGTGATTCTCATCACACGGATGGCGGCTTAAAAAATCCGCTCCCAAATTGGTTTTTCCAGATATATACTCAATGCTACAATTATATGGAGCCAAAAGTAAAGACCATCGGAGTAACCTGGAGTTCTCATGCTTAGCCTGTGCTAGAAACGATAAAGGTTTGTGGTCTGTTTGCAACTTAAAGGCCTTCCCATACAGATAAATATTGAATTTCTTTATTGCCCATATTACTGCAAGACATTCTTTTTCGCTAGTTGAGTAATTGATTTCGGCTTTATTCAATTTTCTGCTAGCATATGCCACTGGGCTTAATTCCCCATCCAATGCATCTGATTTCTGTAGTAGAGTTGCACCTAACCCAATATTACTTGCATCCGTCCTTACTATGAATTCTTGACTTAAGTCAGGTAATTTCAAAATAGGTTTACTTGTGAGCTTTTCCTTCAATTCTTGGTAAGTCATTTCACATTGTGGTGTCCATGTAATGCGATCTGGATGTCCTTTACGTGTCAATTCAGTTAACGGTGCACATATGGAATTAAAGTTTTTGATATACTTCTGGTAGAAACCACATAATGAGACAAAGGATCTCACGTCCTTCTTGGTTTGTGGTCTCGGGGCTTTCTGTAGTTTCTCTAAATTCTTTGGGTCAGGGGTCATGTTTCCCTGATAAACTGTGTGTCCCAAAAATTCCAATTCTTTACATCCAACGCAACATTTGGTTGGTCGGGCTGTTAAATTTGCCTCCCTAAGTCGATCAAACAGCATGTTCAGAGAGTCAATGTGTTCCTCAAATGTTTCTGTTGCTATAAGGATATCATCCATAAAATTTGTTATACAGGGATTATTCAGAGGATCCAATAATTTTCTCATCATTCTAGAGAAGACACTAGGCGCATTCTTCAATCCAAATGGCAATCTATTAAACTCATAGTGTCCTTCTGAGGTACTAAAAGCTAGGTATGGTCTAACCTCAGGCTTTACTGGAATCTGATAGTATCCTTTACTCAGATCCACTTTTGAGAAATATTTAGCTTTATTTAGCCTGGCAAACAGCTGATTTGTATCCGGCAATGGATCCACCTGTCCTTCTGTAATAGCATTCAGTCTCCTGTAATCTATACAGAGTCTATATTCTCCAGAGGGCTTCCTTAAGAGTACCACACCGGAACTATATGAGGATTCACTGTGCGAAATAATTCCTTCCTTCAACAGATAGTCTATCTCTTCCTTCAAAGCTTTCTCCTTAGCAAACGGAATCGAATATGGTTTCATACAGACAGGTGTGGGGTCTATCAGTTTCATATCATATTCCAATAGGTTTGTATGCCCTGGTCGGTCTGTTAACACCTCTGCATGATTATTTAGAACCTGTTGCACTCTCTCTTTCTGAGTTTTCGTTAAATGTGTACTGATTTTTACCTGTGCTGCTGTCTCACAGGGGTGTAATGGATACTCAAATGATGAAAGTGGTTCCTTTTTCATCTCCATGGCGATGGACAAGGTCAACAAGTGTGTCTCTTCCTGATGTTCTCTTTCCAAATATTTCTTCAGGAGATTCACATGATAGATTTTTTCTTTCCCCTTCTTATCTATCTTATAATTTGTTCTAGACACCTTCTCTAAAACTGTATATGGACCCTGCCATCCAATTTGTAACTTATTCTGACTCCCAGGCAAAAGAAGCAGTACTTTCTCTCCCACAGCCAAATTTCTGTCTTTCGCCTTCCTGTTATAATAGGCAGCATGTTTCTTCCTGGCTTGTTTCAAATTTTCATTGGCAAGTTTCCAGCCAGTTTTTAACGGAGTGGTCAGCTCATTCACATATTGGTATGAAGATGTAATGTTTTCCTCTGCCTTTTCATCAGTCCACGTTCTTAACATAGCTTCGAGTGGACCTTTTATTGGCCTTCCAAACAATAATGTTGCCGGGGCCATACCGGTTGAACTATGGGGTACCTCCCGATAAGCAAAGAGGGCGGCGTGCAGGTACTGGTCCCATGTATCTGGTTTTTCGTGTGCCAACTTTCTCAGGATCGACATCAATGTGCCGTTAAATCTTTCCACTTGGCCGTTCCCTTGGGGATGATACACACTACAATGGAAGTGTTTGGCCTGGAAGATCCTGAAAACTTCTTCAGTTAGTTTCCCCTTGAACTGAGAGCCATTATCAGTCAAGATTTGATTGGGAAAGCCTAACCTTGTGAAAATTGTGAGCAATGCCTCTGCCACATGTTTTGAATCAATCGATGACAGGGCTACTGCCTCTCCCCACATAGAACAAGTGTCCACCAGAGTCAGAATGTAGCTGTTCCTTCTCTTGGTTCGGGTGAGAGGTCCCACAAGATCCACGGCAACTCTCTCAAAGGGTGTTCCCACTATGGGCATTTCCCCCAGAGTTGCTGGTGCAGTCCAATGTTTAGGTGCTACTCGTTGGCACTCTGGACAGGATTTTACATATCGTTTGATATCTTCAGTTATTCCTGGCCAGAAATAGTGACAAGCTATTCGCTGTCCTGTTGCGCTGATTCCCATATGACCACTGAAGGGAATCGCATGCCCTAGTTCCAACACTTTAGTCCTATATGAAGTGGGAAGGACCAGCTGTCCGTGACCATTGGATTCAGATCCAGCCTTCCTATATATCAGTTTGTTCTTCATATAAAACTCTCCCTTGCCTGGAGGTGTATGAGATTTGGGCAACTTCTTGAAACATGGCTTGAGTGTTTTGTCCTCAGCCTGTGCCTTCCTCATCTCATCTGGGTGAGTATTTATGGGATTATCCTCCTCCTTCTTTGACTGTGATCTGGTCTGCACTGTTGCCAATATCACAGGTCTCTTGGGATTCCCCAAGAAGACATATCTACACCCCAATATTAGAGGGTAGATTGGCTCATTTATCACTGCTGCTTTTATGATTCCTTCCACATATCGCGTTTTCACTTTTATTCGGGCGACGGGAAGTGTCATGGTAGCTACATCCTTGGTTGCAGTTTGAATCTCCACTGTTTCCGTGGTGTATTGATCGGCCTGCACCAGGTGAGAACTCACAACGGAATCGTAATCTAAAACCGGTATCATATAAACACCTTATAGTGACACCATTACAGATGACATCTTCACACACTGGGGGGTGGTATGGTTCCGTAGTTCTTCAGGTTTGACCTTCTTTTCCTTTTTCCCCGATGTCATAGCAGCACAATGAGGAGGTTTCCTTCTACAATGGTCAGTGTCATGATTGTTCATCTTACAATTTTTACACCACCTTTTTCCTTGGTTGAAAGATTTTCTTTCATCATATTTCCTTTCATCGAATTGTGGGAATTTATTTTTATTTTCATACCGTGGCCTATCAGACTGGTGCTTACCTTTGTGTTGATCCCTAGGATCAAATTTATTAAAGTTCTGTGGTGCCCTAAAGTTATCCACTTGTTTCTTTTTATTACCTGTTACCTCTGCTTGAGCTGCTTGATACCTTTCAGCAACATTTAGCAACTCACCCAGCCTCTCTGCACCTTGTTCCATGAGAAACTTTCTCAGGTCTGGAGCCATGGACTCTCTTAGTTGCTCTATAAGGACCATTTCCTTAAGATCTTGGGTTTTCCCCAGAGAAGTCCATTTCTCCAAGTATGTCTCTATTCGTGCAGAGAACTGGTGATAGGTTTCACCTGACAGTAGTTTAGCATTCCTAAATTTTTTCCTATAAAATTCTGCATTCTTTTCATATCTTAACAAAAGAGCCTGCTTTAGCATGTCATAATTTTCCTGATCACCTCTGCTCATTTTTGCAAAAACTTCATAAGCTGCCCCACGAAGTCCCTGAGATAACTTTAAGCTCCACCTTTCTCTCTCTAACCCATACGTGGTAGCTAATAGCTCATACCTATTTATATAGCTCTCAATATCATCGTCTTTCTCAACAAAATGATCTAAATGAAAATTCATAGCTGAGGTTGAGGCTCCTTGGCTAGCAGTGGCATCAGAGGCAAAGGGACTGGCACCATTTTCAGGAGCATGGCCCTGAAACTCAAACTCCCTTAGTCGTAATTCATGTTCCCTTTGTAATCTTTTCTCCTCCTTTTCTGCTTCCCTCTCTGCAGCTAATCTCTTCTCTTCTGCAGCTAATTTCTTCTCTTCCCTTTCTGCAGCTAATCTTTTGTCTTCTCTTTCTGCTTCCAATTTCTTAGCCTCTTTGTCAGCCTCAATCTGCAACCTCTTAGTCTCAGCCTCAGCTTGCAACCTCTTAGTCTCAGCCTCTAACTTTCTTTCGGCCTCTTTTTCTAATCTTCTTTCTTCGCGTTCAATAAATTTGTCACATTCCGTAGTGACATAGGCAACCATAACTTGCCCATCTAATCCTAACTCTTTTGCAGTCTGTACAGCAGCAGATCGAAACTTGGCCAGGTCCGCCATTGTCTATCAGGTAAATTTCTACAATGTCTAACCAACAATTTAATCTCTAAATATATCTAATGGACAACACAGGCACCGTGAGCTCAACCTTATTTAATTCCACCCAAGGATACCTTTTAATTCTTATATTCCCTGAAGTGAATTACCCCCAATATTTTTAATAGGGAAAGATTCAAAATCCCGGACGAGCGAGACCCCAATATATGTGGTGAGATGAGATGTTATAAATATGTATAGGGGACTTAGTGTACTGACTGAGATCAGCTGTGAAGGTATATATATCTAATAAGAGTAGTGTATGATATATAACCTTACTTGCTGCCACATATGTATACCTCAGTCAGAATTATTCTGGAATAGTGTGATGACTACGTTGTATGTCTAGGGTATGTGTATGATGAAGTGTAAGTCATAACAACAACAGACAGATAAACAATTTAATTTATTCCACCACACTTGACAACACTGTGACACTCACATACGTATAACACTCTAAAGGATATCTTAAAGGAGTCACTGATAACTTTTCAAATAACAATATGTATTCATTGCTGTTATGAATGAATATGTGTCCTGATTCAAATACAAAGGGAACCAGGAATCACAATCAATTTTACTTACAAGTTATATGTACAGAATTTATCAATATGAATATTGTAATGACATATATTATTAAAAGTATCCTATGTGTGTCAGTTGTGTAGTAGTAATATGAGGTAATACTGGTTTTGTTTTGTTCAAGCTCTGTTGGTATTTGTCATCATGACTTCAATAGTTTGTCTTTATGGGAACTATTATTGGAGATGTTCTCAGTTCCTGATATTAACACAATTTAATTCCCCTCTTAATGTTATTTTTACAAGGTCATTTTAAGCTGGGGGTACATAATTTTGAGCTCAGCTGGCCACATCAGCTTATCTGGCGTGATGGCGGCAGGAACAGACTCCTCTGCTCGACTCTCCCCTCGGCTCTGGAGACACCTCACTGATAGCTAAATGGACCAAGGAGTATGCTGTCCGACTCTGGATTCAGCAAAGCTCTGACCAGGTGCTGCTCAATACCATCAAGACCACGGTCCCTGAAAACAAGAAGGATGTACCTTCTACTTCATAACTAATTTATACTCTCTTTTTACACTGAGCACAATACATCACAAACATTGAGTTCAGAGCGTTAGGCCAACTGTCAGCTTCATCTGAAATACTTTATACCAGCATTAACCTCCTTAATGGTTACTACGCCTCTGCACTTCCAGCATTATTTCTTTCTAGTCAATCATCCAGGTGTCAGTGTACTATTTGGCCATTCCATGCCGTTTTACTTTCCTCCGACACCCTCTGTTCAGGCTGGAGCATTATAGGCTTTATCTCCTGTTTGCCACTGAACTACACATATATATACAGGCATAAATTAACAATTCACATTCAATTTTCATTAAAAGATACTGAATGGTTCAAGCTTACCACAATTCATAGAATAAACACAGATACGTTGATTAGCAATGAATTCTGGCACATTTACTGGCACAAATTCCCATCTGCTTATGTTCCAGGCTTTTATTTAGCAAAAATATGAGCTGGCTTCAACGCACTGTTGCTTTATCAAGCTTATTTAAACAAGTGGTTTCGAACTAACACTCCTAAGTGATTATATCAGCGAGTCTGGCCAATCGAGCCACGTTTCGACAAGTGTTTGAAAAAATGTTACCTTCCTACGTCTCCCTAACAACCAAGATAGTATTTATAGCCCGACCAATCGTGGTTAGTCTTTCATTTGTTGCGCTCCAATCAATTTGGAGTTTACATGGTAGGCTATTTCTGTAACGTAAGGTTTTTTCAAACACGTTATAAAAAAATTTTATGAGCAGAAATGATTCCATGTTGTCAGGCATCCCCACTATTTTATTTTGGTTATAATTTATTACTTCCTGGACTATTTGCGTAACGTTTTACATATTCTTTGTCAGCAAGCCCTAAGGAACCCAAATATCCAAATTTAAAAGAGCTACGTGGCTGCGTTCAAAATATGCAATTCCTTCTACCTCCTGTTTCGAAGATGTGCTGTCTGGGTACTGTAATGTTTTCAAACGTAAACCCATCTATTGTCATCTTTCCTTATAAGCGTTTTTCAGGATTTTAAAACCTAACTCTGGGATGGGTAATGGATTTTATCACTGTTCGTCCGAAAAAGTTAGTGCATGTAGCCTAACACGCGTGATAGTAGTAATTGTGTATCGCGTTACGCTTGTTGGGGGTGGCATTAATAGCGAGACGCGTGTTTAATTTTGCATGCGTTCCTGATTTTATTCGCCCCTCTCTCTTTCTATTTGAGTCCATCTGTTCGTTCGTTTTGGTAACGCAGTATAATTAATGTTAGGATTAATTTAGGTCATTACGCAGTCTGCCTCTCAATGTTTTTTTCCAAGAAATACAGCACACGTTTCATTGAAGAAAGCGGGTATAATACAGTAAGCTTTTACTATCAACGTGAAAGCGTTACAATTTGCAGACGAAGCAGAAAACAAGGGGGATTTCGAGTACCTTCTTTGTGACAGCACTGTTATTTTACCATTGCTCTTTTCTTTATTAATTTTATTTGTTAGGCTTCATATTTACCTAATAATTTATATATGTGGATTAGAATATTCCACGACAAATACCTTGTTTAAATTGACAGGACTATGAACTTTTCCCCATACTATTTCCCAGCTAAACAAACACTTGAAGTCATGATGACAAATAACAACATAGCTTGAAAAACAAAACCAGTATTACCTCATAGTACTACTACACACTGACACACATAGGATAATATTAATAAAATATGTCACTACAATGTTCATATTTGTAAATTCTGTACATATAAATTGTGATTACATTTGAATGTGATTCCTGGTTCACTTTGTAGTTGAATCAGGATATATAATAGTGAAAGTAATTAATACATAAATATTTGAAACTTTACCAGTGACTCATTTAAGATAGTCTTATAGAGTGTTAAATGTGTGTGAGTGTCACAGTGTTGTCAAGTGTGGTGGAATAAATTAAATTGTTTATCTGTCTGTTGTTGTTGTGACTTACACTTCATCATTTACATAACCCTAGACATTTAACGTAGTCATCACAATATTCCAGAATAATTCTGACTGAGTTATAAATGTGGTAGCAAGTAAGGTTATCTGTAAAACACTACACCTATTAGATACAGATACCTTCACAGCTGATCTCAGTCAGTACACTAAGTCCCCTATAAATATTTATATCATCCCACTTTACCACAGTAATATCATGAAATTTTGAAGTATATCTGCTTTTGTTCAAAGCAGTTAATAGCTCCAGTTATTATTGAATGAATTCAAGCTGTAAGATCAGTTTTATATTACATGATCACTAAAAATATGCTTCATGTAGTAAATTTACAACATTTTTGCGGCACAATTTGAAAGGTGCGACGGCACACAAGTGTGCCGCTGCACACCGCTTCAGAAACACTGTTGTAGATGAAGGCTTTTCTGCCATTTTGAAACTTGCTGAGTTGAAGTCATGAGCTCCATTTTCTCCAGATTGGCTTGGATTTAAAGGATCATCACATCTGGTTCCAAGCTAAGAGTAAGAAGCATGTGGTGTACTGTGCATTCCCTGCCATCCAAGGGGGCTCTGCAACTATGCAGAGCTAAAATACTGTACTCTGGTTCTGGACTCTCCCAAGAATTCGTCACGTCCTGCACAGAGCCACCTCTCAGCTCCCCCTGCCTATCACTGGGCCCATAGTGAGGTCCTCTTGGTTTGCAGTCAACCAGGTCATAGCCAAAGAATCACCTCTGGCGCTCAAGTGACTTCCCCAAGCTTAATGTGCAAAATATATATATATATATATATATATAAATATATATGTGTGTGTGTGTGTGCATGCGTGCATGCGTGCGTGAAGTTATTTTGAATTTTGTGTGTGCATTGAATTTTGCGTTTGTATTTGGTATTTACTAAAAAAAACTACAGACTTCTATAAACGGGTGCTTGCATAGAATAGAAGGACTGAAATTGTATAACAAAGTCACAAATGTGGAATTGATGAAAAGAACCAGACAAGTGCCAGTGGAACAAGCGTTGAGAAGAAGACGCTGGCGATGGATAGGACACACATTGAGGAAACATGTTGATAGCATTACAAGGCAGTCCTTGTTTTGGAATCCACAGGGAAAGAGAGGCAGAGGTAAACCAAAAAACACACGGAGAAGAGAACTGGATACAGAGGTGAAAATGATGAGGAAAACATGGAAAGAACTTGAGAGGATGGCACAGGACAGGAGGACTTGGCATGTGTTTGTTGAAGGCCTATGCTCCTCGGGGAGCTAAAGGGTATTGATTGATTTGTTATTTATTAAATACTAGTGTAAAAGCCCGTCATTAGACGGGAATTAAATTCAAAAGCAGCAATACCTAACGGCAATTTCACATATTCAAAAGTGTTTTAAAAAACCACTGTGCATCACCACAGTACACAAACTACGTAGCAGCAGCGAGGATCCCAATGTGTGTATATAGGATCACACATTCTATAAATGTATTTTTGTACACACAGTCATTTGCGCATTGTTCTTTGGTAAGTGTTACTATTTTCTGGAGAGTACATGTAAGGGAAACAATACAATTAATGTCTAACTTTCAACCAAAGTTGCATCCCTTAGCGTTACTGACAGAAAAAGCTGGGGATGTTATATATATATATATTGATTATCAAGCTCCCGCAGGCATTGCGTACAAGGTGACTAAACTGAGGTTTTGCATGGGGCAGGCAACATCATCATCTAAAAGAAATTGTCACAGAATCCACCACTACATGAGCATGTGAAAGCTCTGTGCAGGCTTCCTGCAAGGGGAACAGCTACACTGGTGGCTCCATGCTGCACAAGGAGTACAAAGGACAATGATGGCACTGATGATGATGATTACCAACCTTGTGTGTAAAAGAACGTCTGAATTTTTTTTTAATTCTTATTTTGAAAAATATACTTTTAGGTGAGCCAATTGCAGACAGCTTTGCTTTGTGTATTCGCCGAAACAATGCTATTCTCATGGTGGCGGATGGTGTGAACTGGGGTGAGAAGTCACGTTTGGCTGCCCGATGTGCCCTTTATGGAAGCATGAAGTATCTCAACTACAAAATTTTTGAGAGAAGAAATAAGCCAGAAAATACTCAGGTATTGATGTATTGTTGATTGTAGTAGTAGTCCCCTTCAGTGAAAACTGACTATGGGAATGGTCCCCTTCAGTGAAAACTATGGGAATGGCCCCCCCTTCAGTGAACACTGACTATGGGAATTGCCCTCCCCCCATCCCTTCAGTGAACACTGACTATGGGAATGGCCTTCTTCAGTGAAAACAATGGGAATTCTCCCCTGAGGTGATAACCCTCATCTGCTTTCCTGATATTTCTTTCGATGTGTTCTTTTCTCTTCTGCTTGTTGTGAGAGCCTCTTTTCACCCAGTCTGAGGTGGCGACAAAGGGAGCATTGCCACTTGCTGCAATCGTCAGCTTCATCCTCACAGGTTGCTGGATGTATGTCTAGTGCTTTCATGTCTCTCTTGCACACATCCTTGAGTTTGAGCCTCAGCTGCAGTCTCCTGAGCTGTTCTTTTTGCCATCTACCAGTTGCCCGTAGAAAATATCTTTTGAGATGCGACCATCTTCCATGCAGTGTTCTTCTTCGTACACTCTCAGACGTCTGCTTGAATGTTCTCAAAGAAAGCAGTGTTTGATTCCCAGTAGAGGGAATATAATTTATTGAAAATTTTTTTCAGAACCAGTGGTCCTAATGATGTCATATTCTCCACACCCCGTCTCCTGGGTAGTGAGATTGGATGCCTACCCTTCTCGGATAATGGCGAAAAAATAGGTTCCATGTGCAAGTTGCGCATGTTAAAAATCCCTCTGCAGTTGGAAAACGTAAAGAGTATGCCATAAGGCCCCTGCTTGTTGGCTAAATCTAAAAATTAGAAACCTACCCACCACAAAAATATTTATAGAATGTGTGATTCCTATACACACACATTGGAATTCTTGCCGGTGCTCCGTGCACTGTACTGATGTGATCTAATGGAGGAGATCGGAGCACTGATGGAGTTGTCCGTGTGCAATGAAGATAGTCCTTAAAACCAGAACCAAACCACAAATTTGTATTTATGCTTCCTGGCATTTCTATTGGCGTTTATCACTATAGGCAACACTGTCTAGTTTTATCTACCGACTTTCTGAGTGGGAACCTTTTAACACATGGTGTGGGCCACATGGAGCTGCGGTGGTTAGTGCACTGGCTTCCTAGCTCGGTGGTCCATGGTTCGATACCCAGTTGAGGTTGGATTTATTAGACCGCAAACGGCTCCGGGGTCGACCCTGCTTCATGAATTGGGTACCAGAACAACTCTGGTATGGTTAAGGTGGTCGGCGTGATGCTGACCACATCACCCATAGTGTGCCGATGGTCAAGAAAATACGGGCCTAACACCGTATTCCCAATATGCCTCAATAGGCTTGTAACAGGATCCCTTTTTAGGCTACATATTTCACACATTATCTTGGGTACATTTAATTATACATTTGAAAACATTGGCCTATTCAAAAAAATCAATATGGGGCTGCAATAGTTATACCAATTTTCTTTGAATGGGGCAATTGCAGGTATGCTGTCTTCAAACCATCGCCTTAATACTGCTTTATTTCATTTCCTCTCTAGCTTGTTTTGAGATAAACGCGTTCAACGTGTTTTGAGTTACTAGTTGAAAAGAAGGATATATCACATTAAAATGAATATTTGCATGATGATCTAAACTGTTAACTGTAACATATTGCGTAGGATGATAGATTAAACGATTTTATGTCAATTTATGACCTCAGGTCAATTTTGGCCAAAATGGAGATAGGATAATGCAGTACTAAGGCGATGAAATACGCATAACTGCTCATTTAATTGTTCTGATATTAACATAATAAATAAAGAGAGAACCGTGAGGCCTGTAAGATTAAATAAATAGACATAAACATGAAATAGCAGGCACTCATAGGAAATAAAGAAGTAGAAAACTAGGCAAACAAAAAACAACAGAAGTGATAGCCTTACTGGAAACTCAAACCCAGCACCATCTGAATGACAACACCTGACTTGCTACCGAAGTGAATCGTGACTATCCTCCTTGCCAATTAGGCACCACTAAAAATATGCATAACTTTTCATTACATGTTTTGATATTAACTTAGGTGAACCTATACCAAAGTCCCAGACTGACAGAATTGAAATCTAACCGAAAGTGGCATGTACTTGCACAGCTAATCAGTTCTTTATTTCTGGAGCATTTTTCCAAATTTCATGTTGGTGCATATGCATGTTCCTTTTTCACAAGTGTTTCTGTAAGGTGCTGTCAGCGAAGGTCTCAATCAATTTTCAATACCCTTTAGCTCCCCAAGAAGCATAGGCCTTCAACAAACACATACCAAGTCTTCCTGTCCTGTGCCATCCGCTCAAGTTCTTTCCATGTTTCCTCATCATTTTCACCTCTGTTTCCAGTTCTCTTCTCCATGTGTTTTTTGGTCTACCTCTGCCTCTCTTTCCCTGTGGATTCCAGAACAGGGACTGCCTTGTAATGCTATCAACAGGTTTCCTCAATGTGTGTCCTATCCATCGCCAGCGTATTCTTCTCAACTCTTGTTCCACTGGCTCTTGTCTGGTTCTTTTCATAATTCCACATTTGTGACTTTGTCATACCATTTCAGTCCTTCTATTCTACGCAAGCACCCGTTTATAAAAGTCTGTCGCTTTTTGGTTGTTGTTTTTGTTGTTCTCCATGTCTCAGAGCCATACAATAGGACTGACTTCACATTTGAGTTGAAGATTCTTATTTTTGTGTTGGGCTTGATTTGGGCGAAGGTCTGCGATACATAAATTAAAAGTGAAATGGCAGACTTGAAGGAATTTTGTTTCACGCCTGGCAAAAAAAGACATCATCAAGGACTTATGAAATGCTTAAGAATTTTAAGCCCTTTATGTTTTTTAACCATTACAAAGGCTTTTGAAAGATGTTTCTTGTGATAGCATTAACTTGCAAAATCTCAGAATGCCAGCATGATACAGATTTTGTGAAAATTTCATTCATCACAATTTGTTTCTTGCTCTGTTCACTATGACTGCTAAAACTGTAATATTTTCTTAATTTTTGCTGCAAATAATGTTTTGTTTATCCATGCAGCAAATGTTATTTTCTTTATTCTAGTGGCAAAAATAATGAGAATAAATGCAGGTAATGATAGCAGGGTTGAACTTGAAGAAACACCAATACAAGATGTAGAATCGTACACATATCTTGGCAGCAATATAGACAAAGTTGGAGGGACAGACAGTGATATCAAACTAAGAATACAAAAAGCAAGAGGAGCTTTCATTGCATTGGGAAATATATGTAGATCAAGAGAAATCAGATCCAACACGAAAATAAGAATCTTCAACTCAAATGTGAAGTCAGTCCTATTGTATGGCTCTGAGACATGGAGAACAACAAAGACAACAACCAAAAAGCTACAGACTTTCATAAATGGGTGCTTGCGTAGAATAGAGGGATTAAAATGGTATGACAAAGTTACCAACGTGGAACTGAGGACAAGGACTAGACAAGTGCCAGTGGAACAAGAGATGAGAAGATGGCGATGGATAGGACACACACTGAGGAAACCTGTTGATAGCATTACAAGGCAGTCCTTGTTCTGGAACCCCCAGGGCAAGAGATGCAGAGGTAGACAAAGAAGCACATGGAGAAGAGAGCTGGAAACAGAGGTGAAAATGATGAGGAGAACGTGGAAAGAACTTGAGATGATGGCACGTGACAGGAGGACTTGGCATGTGTTTGTTGAAGGCCTATGCTCCTTTGGGAGTGGAGGGTTATGAATGAAATAATGTTTTGTTCTTCCATGCAGCAAATGTTATTTTCTTTATTGTAGTGGCAAATTTTTCCTTTTTTTTATTATGTTTTCTTTTTTCCTAATGGCAAACAGGATGTTGTTCGTCTCTTGAGGAAGGCGCTAGATGAAGCCCATAGAGCCATAATTTCAAAGGAAGGCGGTCTAACCACTCTCTGCTTATGCATGGTGTGTGCTGTTGCTAATTCAGATCAACATGCTGTCTGCTGTGTCAATGTTGGCGACAGTTTCGGATTCGTCTACTCAGCTAACCAGGCCATCAGGGAAGTCACTGTCGGTTCTCATGATGTGGGCAGCGAGCGTGACATTCGAGATGCTGGAGGGGCTCTTGGTCCTGTTAATGGTGTAAATCCAGAGCTGCATAATCTTACGTGTTCTGTGACTTTTTGCCATAAAGGAGACATTGTGTTTTTGACAACAGATGGTATCTCGGATAATTTTGACCCGGTAGTTACAAAGATAGCTTTGCCGATAAGGCCAAATGATTCAGATTTCAACAGCAGGGAGAAGTACAACTCAAATGGCAGCTTGGTCGTCAAGCCTGAATTGAGTCCCAGAGAGAGACATGTGTACGCTCTGAAGGAGATGGAACGGGTCGTACATGAATATGAGCTAGTCACAGAGGAAGGGTGTACAGCAGAGTCATTTTGTGGGGCCCTGATACAATACGTTTTGACGCTGACGGATGAGAAAAGAAGAATTGCGGAGAACCCGGCTATTTATGCAAAAGGCAAGACCAAAAAAGATCGACAGACCCGCAACTCTGAAGTTGTTGAGAAAATGTCGAAAGCTCCGGGTAAACTTGACCATGCATCCATTGTAGCTTTTGAGGTGGGTGCATTTGCAAAGGTCACTAAGGGCTTGAAACTGCATATACCAAATGGAAGTGTAATCACGTCATCATCTGTGGTACAAGCTCTGTCGTCTCAAGCAAGGAATATCCCAGACTCTCCTCCTACCCCAACCCACTTTCCTCTATGTGGGTCAATACCACTGTCACCACCCAGTTACCACTCAAAAAAATCTGGAGCCCGGAAGTTTTTTTCCAAGCTAAGGAGCTTACCATCTTCTCCCACCTCTCCTAATCCACCAACCCTGTCATCCTCAGTCCCCAGTGCACCTCTGGCACCCTTCTTTCCACCACCTGTCCACCCACAACCTCAATTATCTCCACCAGTTTCAGGCTGTGTCCCAGTTTCCTTGTCTGCATTTCACTCAAAATCCACAGACTTGGACTCTCGTAAAGGCTTGGACCTTCAGCTTGCCCCACCTAAATTCCCAAATCGACGGTTTGCCAAGAAAGCGGACATGCATACACCAACTTCCCCCACCATAGCTGAGTCACCATTGGAGCTTGACATCATCAGCCTACCTCAGGCACCGCACAGGCAACTACGTCCAAGGTAATAACTCTGTGACTGAGGCTGATTTAAAACTAAAGTTGTGAGTGATGTCCTCAACGTTTAGTTCCCAACGGTCTCTAATGAGACTACGAAAAAGTAGACCTACTGCTTCCATAGGCATGTTGTACAAGGTGACTAATTTGAAGTGTGTGGTGGGGCCTGGCAGCCTCAGCATTGTGAAACCAATTGCTACAGAGACCACTGCTGCTAGAGCATTTGAATGTTTTTTTTTTTTGTAAGGTTCCTGCAAGAGGGCTAGCTACAGTGGTGGATCAATGCTCCGTAGGGAGCGAAAAGGAAAATGGTGACCAGTTTACCAGGTGACACATGGCTGTATGGCTCACGATACGGAGGTTAGCTGTGAATACAATTATGTCAGGATAAGAACACAAAAGGATAGAGGAGCTTTTGTTGCATTGGGAAATATATGGAAATCAAAAGAAATCAGGTCCAACACAAAAATCAGAATCTTCAACTCAAATATCAAGCAAGAAAAACAACAACTAAAAAGAAAAGCTACAGACTTTCATAAATGGGTGCTTGTGTAGAATAGAAGGGTTGAAATGGTATGACAAGATCACTAATGTGAAACTGATGACTGGATGACTAATGTGGAATTTTTGACAAGATCATTAATGTGGAACTGATGACAGGATGACTAATGCGTAACTGATGACAAGATCACTAATGTGAAACTGATGACAAGATCACTAATGTGGAACTTTTGACAAGATCACTAATGTGGAACTTTTGACAAGGTCACTAATGTGGAACTGATGACAGGATGACTAATGTGGAACTGATGACAAGATCACTTATGCAGAACTGATGACAAGATCACTAATGTGAAACTCATGACAAGATCACTAATGTGGAACTGATGACAAGATCACTAATGTGGAACTGATGACAAGATCACTAATGTGGAACTGATGACAAGATCACTAATGTGGAACTGATGGCAAGATCACTAATGTGGAACTGATGACAAGATCACTAATGTGGAACTGATGACAAGATCACTAATGTGGAACTGATGACAAGATCACTAATGTGGAACTGATGACAAGAACCAGACAAGCATCAGTGGAACAAGAGACGAGAAGGCATTACTGGAGATCGAAAGGGCACACATTTATGAGCATTACAGGGCAGTCCTTGTTCTAGAAGAGAGGTTGAGGGAAACCAAAGAACACATGGAGACACTCATGAAGGGGATGAGGAAGAAATGGAAAGACCTTGAGCTAGAGGCACTAGAGAGGAGGACTTGGCATAAGTTTGTTGAAGGCCTATGCTCCTTGGTGAACTGAAGGGTGAAGATAGTATAGATAGTTGACATTTATTTAATCCCTAATTATGCATGAAGGCATAGCTGGAGTCATCCTTATCAGACCACCAGCTAAGCACAGTGCTACAGCATAAAAATATGCAGGTGAACCTGTCTGTGAGGCTAATTACACCCCCTCATTGACTCTTGAGATCATCCACACACTTCTAAGGATTCCACCTGTGGGGAAATATGTTGAGAACCCAGCATTGCACGCTGAAGTCATGGAGTCGCTTGAACCCCAGATGCAACCCTGGCTTTTACCTGGTTGGCTGCATGCAGGAGGATCTCACTATGGACCCAGTGATAGGCAGGGGGAGCTGAGAAGTAGCTGTGTGTAGGACGTGACAATTCCTTGGGAGAGCCCAGAATCAGAGCACAGTATTTTAGCTCTGCATATTTGAAGAGCCCCCTTGGATGGCGGGGAATGCTCAGTATGCCATGCGCTTCTCCTCCTAGCCTGGGACCAGATGTGATGGTCCTTTACATGCAAGCCAGGCTGGAGAAACTGGAGCTCATGACTTCAACTCAAGATGTTATTTCGGAATGGCAGAAAAGCCATAAGAAAATCCTAGATCTATCAGTGATAGTATCATGTAGATAATACCAAGGAGTCTTCATCTTGATATTGGCTGCAAAATAGTGAGAAGCTCAGCAGTCCTATTTAAACAACAACCAATCCATAATTTTCTTCTTGTTTCTCCTAACAGATGCTAGGAAACACACATGTCTTCAGGAGGATTGTTGCAGACCACATTTATATCCATATTTTTTTCTACAACCCCCAGAATGAGCATACACTTTGTTAAAGGTTTGCCTGGGCTTCAGCTGCCATCCTAGGACACACATCTGGGAAACCTGTTGGTAGCATTACCAGACAGTCCTTAGTTCTGGAGTCCCTCAGGGTAAGAAAGGTAGAGAGAGACCAAGGAATACATGGAGAAGAGAACTGGAGACAGACATGAAGAAATGTTAGAAATACCTTGAGGTGATGGAACAGGACAGGGAAGACTTGGCATAAGTTTGTGGAGCGGAAAGATGATAATGAAATGCCATTCTGAGATGTTTAACACAAGTTGATATCTACACAAAGCCGTGTTTAAGTGTTAATTCCTTCATTTATTTTTGCCTCTAAGTTTTTCTGGTAACTGTAAATTAATTTAATTTGTACACTTGACTCTTTGAAGCCAGTTTCTGATTTTTTTTGTATTAAAGTGAGAAAAAGCAAATCATTGTTGTACCTTTTTGAGTGTGTTGTTCCCCTTTGATCGTTTATGTGACTAGAGAATGTTTACCAAAATGGTAGCACATAGACTCATGATTCAGACAAACACATTTACGTATGAATAGATAGTAACACCAGACAACGAAACAAGCAAAGACATCCATAACAGAATGAATTAAGCTAGAACAGTCTTTGCCAATTTAAACACCATCTTGAAGTCTTCACAGTGCACCAGAAACACCAAATTAACATTATTTGAAAGTTTGGTTTTAAGGACTACCTTCATCGGTGCTCCAATCTCCTCCCTTAGATCACACAAGGAGGGTCTCAGCACTGTGCGTGAACTCCATAGCACTGGCAAGAATCCTAATGAGTATATAGGAATCACACATTCTATAAATTTTTTTTTTTTTTTGGTGGCTAGGTTTCTAATTTTTAAATTTTGCCAGGGCAGTGGCCTTATGGCTTACTCTTTACGATTTCCAACTGCCAATGGATTTTTAACGTGCACAACTTGCACATGGGACATCCTATTTTGTCGCCCTTATCCAAGAAGGCTAGGCATCCAATCTCACTACCCAGGAGACTAGGGGGGAGTATGACATCATTAGGACCACTGGTTCTGAAAAAAATTTCCATAAATTATATTCCCTCAACTGGGAATTGAACCCGGTACCTCTAGAATTCAAGGCGGACGCCATACCTCTTATCTACTCTGACCCCCAAATATATGAGAGTTGCGTACTTTCTGTACTTCACTACAGTGCAGAATGCTGGAGAGTAACAGAAAAATAAATGTCCAAATTATTCTCTTTTCACACACCCTGCCTAAGGAGAAGTCTCCTAATTTGTGGCAGAATATCATTACCAAGAACTGCTTACTCAAAGCAATCAAGAAGATAGGTGCACCATCATATCAGGCAGACTCTGGAACTGGGTTGGTTGGCCATGTCCTGAGAAGAGACCCTGACATCATCACAAGAACTGTCATGCTATGGACCTCAGATGGGAGTCTAAAGAGAGGTGGAGATCTATGGAGGCCAAGATGCAAAGTTAGGGCACTGCACAAAGCATGGCCACTGACAGAGCAAAGTTGAGACAGCTTGCTGCTTTCCTTACAAGACGCCATGATTAAGTGTAATGGTCACTGATTGCTTCATTAGTCAGTGGCTAAGGATTCAAGAAGAAGATATGTGTTATATTCTTTATTTCAAAACAATGAGTTTTATACACATGGGCAAATAACAAAATTAGTGAAGGATGATTTAAGTGGCTTGAGAACACACTAAGAATTTTCAGAAACTTCTCTTCTTCTTTGATTCTTAGCCGCCGACCGCCAAAGCAGTCAGTGGCCATCACGCCTAGTGGCGTCTTGTAGGGCAACAACAGATTGATTCCACTTTGCTCGGTTGGCGGCCATCCTTCGTACAGTGCCCCAACTCTGGTTCATTCTTTGCATCTCAGCCTCCACAGTCCTCCACCAGGTTGTTTTTGGTCGGCCTCTCTTTCGTTTTCCTTCAGGGGTCCAAAGCATAGCTGTTCTTGTGATGGCATCGGGGTCTCTTCTGAGGACATGGCCAACCCAGCTCCAGCGTCTGCCAGCTATGATGGTGTGCATGTCCTCTTGCTTGCTCCGAGTAAGCAGATCTTGGTTGGTGATGGTATTCGGCCAAAAGATTCATTCAGAAACTACTATTTACTTACTTAGTCGTTCCTCTTCTACCCTGGGGTGTAGTGGTTTCATACTACCCTACCTGCTGTCTTCCTACTAGCCTGGTTTAAATCTAGTTTTCGGTTCTTCAGAGATTGTCTAATGTTGTCCTCCCAGCCAACTCTGGGTCGTCCTGGATCCCTAGCTCTTGGTTTCCCATATTTGTCATGGTAGCCGATCTTCTCCCTTTCTGCAGACATGGCCAAACCATCGCAGTTGGAACTGTCTCACTTGGGTTGGGTTTTGAGGCTATGACATATATAGTCTGGTTATGACTTCTTGTTACTGCAACCGCCTTCTTCAGATACCTAATTTCTGAGGTTTGGAGCTGGCTTATGTGGGTTGTAATCATAGCCCATTACTCATATCTGTAATACTTGAACACAAGGAGAGCGGTATACAGCCATCTTTATGATCTTCCAAATTTCTCAGAAACAAAAACTTCTAATATACCAAAGATATCAGGGAATCCTTTTCACTTAACAAGCTAGTGTTCTGTCTCTAGACTGGAGAGCTTATGTTTGTGTTTGGGAACAGTGTGTTGCATTTGGCTAATGTTAGCCTGCGTTGTTGTAGGATTTAGGTAATGTTTTCATTCCGTCTTCCTCTTGGTCTTCTCTAAGCCCTAAAACCAGATCTACTGATGTATTTGTATAGTGATAATTGATCAGTCTCCATTCTCATGAGATGGCCAAACCACTTACTTTTCTGTGTCTCTCTTTGTAGTTCACAAGGGGTCTGTGAAGAGATTTTAAAAAAAAGTGTGATGGGGCCGGGAAGACACCCCAGAGGCCCTGTCGTGAAATATTCTAATCCACATATATAAATTAACACGTAAATGCAAAGCCAAACACATAAATTCAATAAAAGGAAAGAAAAATGGTAAAGAACAGTGCTGTCACAATGACTGTACTCGAAATCCCCCTTGTGTTCTCCTGCGTCTGCAAATTGTAACGTTTCACGTTGATAGTAAAGCCTTCTGCAACATACACGCGTTTCCCAAACACACTAAAAAGTGTACTCCATTTCTAAGAAAAACCTTGAAATACGCAAGTTGACCTAGATTTAAAATTCCATTCATGTCTTTTTCTACACTATGTTGCCAAAAACAAAAGACAGATGGACTAAAGGATAGAGAGAAGGGAGAGGCAGAAAGCAGGGACACAGGCAATACTAACACGAGTCGCGCGATACACAATTGCTGCCATCACGCGTGTAAGGCCACAAGCACTGGCTTTTTTTTCAAATCGTCAGTGATAAAAAACACTACCCATACCAGAGTTAGGTTTTAAAATCCTGAAAAACGCTTATTGGGAATTATGACATTATACTGGTTTACGTTTGAAAACATTACAGTACCCAGACAACACCTCGTATTCGGAGTAAACAGGAGGTAGAGGAAATTGCATATTTTGAACGCAGCCACTTAGCTCTTTTAAATTTGCATATTTGGGTTCCTTAGGACTTGCTGACAAAGAATATGTAAAACGTTACGCAAATAGTCTAGGAATTACCAAATTATAGCCAAAATAAAATAGTGGGGGTGCCTGACAGCATGAAATCATTTCTGCTCATAAAATTTTTTTATAACGTGTTTGAAAAAACATTACGTTACGGAAATAGCCTACCATGTTAACTCCTGTTTGATTGGAGCGCAACAAATGTAAGGCTAAACACGATTAGTCGGACTATAAATACTATCTTGTGTTGTCAGGGGAAACGTGAGAAGGGGTACTTTTTTGAAAAGATGTGTAGACATGGCATGATTGGTTAGAGCTGCGAATATACTCAATTCAGGGCGTCTGTTCCGGGCCACATCTTGTAATAAACCTACTAAGAAACAGTGCGTTGAGCACCAGGGTATATTTTTTCTAAATAAAAGCCTGGGACATCGGCAGATCGGAGTGGTGCTATATTCATTGCCATTCAACGTCACTGTGTATTATTTCCATGAATTGTGGTAGGTTTGAATTATTTGATATCTTTTAAAATGAAAATTGAATGTAAATTGATACTTATGTCTGTATATATGTGTGGTTCAGTAGCGAACATGAGGTAAAGCCTATAGTGCTCCAGCCTGAACAGAAGGTGTCGGAGGAAAGTAAAACTACATGGAATTGCCAAGCAGTACACTGACACCTAGATTATTGACTAGAAAGAAATAATGCTGGAATTGCAGAGGCGTAGTAACCATTAAGGAGGAATATACTGGTGTAAAGTCTTTCAGATGAAGCTGACAGTTGGCCTAACGCTCTGAACTCAGGTTTGTTATGTATTGTGCTCAGTGTAGAAATAGAGTATAAATTAGTTCTGAAGTAGGAGGTACAACCTTCTTGTTTCAGGGACCGTGGTCTTAAAGTTATTGAGCAGCACCTGGTCAGAGCTTTGCTGAATCCAGAGGCGGACAGCATACTCCTTGGTCCATATAGCAACCAGTGAGGTGGCTCCAGAACTCATTAAAGTAATCGAGCAGAGGAGTCTTTTACTGCAGTCATCACGAAAGTTAAGAAAGTGTGGCCATGGAGCTCAACATTATGTACCCCATCTTAAACTGACATTGTAAAATAAAATTAAGAGGGGAATTTAATTGTTTTAATGCCAGGAACTGAGAACATCTCTAATACTAGTTCCAACAGAAACAAACTATTGAAGTCATGATGACAAATACCAACGGAGCTTGAAAAAACAAAACAAAACCAGTATTACCTCATATTACTACTACACCACTGACACACATAGGATACTATTAATAATATATGTCACTACAAGATTCATATTGATAAATTCTGTACATATAACTTGTAATTAAAATTGATTGTGATTCCTGGTTCACTTTGTATTTGAATCAGGACACATATACATTAATGACAGCACTGAATACATATTGATATTTGAAAATTTATCAGTGACTCATTTAAGATATCCTCATAGAGTGTTATATGTATGTGAGTGTCACAGTGTTGTCAAGTGTGGTGGAATAAATTAAATTGTTTATCTGTTGTTGTTGTGACTTACACTTCATCATATACATACCCTAGACATTCAACGTAGTCATCACTATATTCCAGAATAATTCTGACTGAGGTAGAAATATGTGGTAGCAAGTAAGGTTATCTATAATACACTACCCTTATTAGATATAGATACCTTCACAGCTGATCTCAGTCAGTACACTAAGTCCCCTATAAATATTTATAACATCCCACTTTACCACATATATTGGGGGGCTCGCTCCAGGGATATTGAACTTTCTCCTGTTATAGATATTGGGAATAATAAAGAATTAAAAGGTATCCTTGGGTGAAAATAAATAAGGTTGAGCTCACAGTGCCTGTGTTGTCCTGAGTTAATTAGTCATAGATAAAATTGTTTAGTTAAATATTTTAGACATTTATCTGTTAGACAATGGCCGACCTGGCAAAATTTCGATCTGCTGCTGTACAGACTGCGAAAGAGTTAGGAATGGACGGGCAAATTATGATTGCTTATGTCACTGCTGAATGTGACAAATATATTGAACGGGAAGAAAGAAGATTAGAAAAAGAGGCCGAAAGAAAATTAGAGGCTGAGACTAAGAGGTTGCAGATTGAGGCTGAGGCTAAGAGGTTGCAGATTGAGGCTGAGGCTAAGAGGTTGCAGATTGAGGCTGACAAAGAGGCTAAAGCATTGGAGGCAGAAAGAGAAGAGAAGAAATTAGCTGCAGAAAGAGAGGAAAGAAGATTGACTGCAGAGAGGGAAGCAGAAAAGGAGGAGAAGAGATTACAAAGGGAACATGAGTTACGACTAAGGGAGTTTGAGTTTCAAGGCCATGCTCCCGAAAATGGTGCCAGTCCCTTTGCCTCTGATGCCACTGCTAGTCAGGGAGCCTCAACCTCAGCTATGAATTTTCATTTAGATCATTTCGTTGAGAAAGACGATGATATTGAGAGCTATCTAAATAGGTATGAACTATTAGCTACCACGTATGGGTTAGAGAGAGAAAGGTGGAGCTTAAAGTTATCTCAGGGACTTCGTGGGGCAGCTTATGAAGTTTTTGCTAAAATGAGCAGAAGTGATCAGGAAAATTATGACATGCTAAAGCAGGCTCTTTTGTTAAGATATGAAAAGAACGCAGAATTTTATAGGAAAAAATTTAGGAATGCTAAACTACTGTCAGGTGAAACCTATCACCAGTTCTCTGCACGAATAGAGACATACTTGGAGAAATGGACTTCTCTGGGGAAAACCCAAGATCTTAAGGAAATGATCCTTATAGAGCAATTAAGAGAGTCCATGGCTCCAGACCTGAGAAAGTTTCTCATGGAACAAGGTGCAGAGAGGCTGGGTGAGTTGCTAAATGTTGCTGAAAGGTATCAAGCAGCTCAAGCAGAGGTAACAGGTAATAAAAAGAAACAGGTGGATAATTTTAGGGCACCACAGAACTTTAATCAATTTGATCCTAGGGATCAAAACAAAGGTAAGCACCAGTTTGATAGGCCACGGTATGACAATAAAAATAAAAAACCCACAATTCGATGAAAGGAAATATGATGAAAGAAAATCTTTCAACCAAGGAAAAAGGTGGTGTAAGAATTGTCAGATGGACAATCATGACACTGACCGTTGCAGAAGGAAACCTGTGTATATGGCCACCCTTCAGGTCAGGTCGACCTCAAGACAGGAGGAGGATATTATGTTGAATACCACTCCAGAAGAGATGAGGAAGGCACAGGCTGGGGACAAGACCCTCAAGCCTTGTTTCAGGAAATTGTCAACTTGTCATACAACTCCAGGCAAGGGAGATTTTTACATGAAAAACAAGTTGATGTATAGGAAGACTGGAGCTAGATCCAAAGGTCAGGGACAGCTGGTACTTCCTAAAAGATATAGGACAGAATTAATAAGGAGCCTACATGTGAAACCAGATGGGGACCATGAGAAGATAGGTACCATCATCCAAAAGGTGGCTCACAATTATTATTGGCCTAAGGCAAGATGGGACATTGAGAATTTTGTAGAAAGGTGTAGCATAGCACATGAGGGAACACCCACAAGTGGGAACATTGATCAGGACCTGGACACGCCAAGGGGCAAACTTAGGCCTGAAAATAGAAAGAAATATAAATTTGATAAAGTGGACCAAATGGAATGGGAAGCCCCTTTTCACGGACAAGCTTCAATGAACTGTTTTACAATGGCCACTATGCGGCGAGTGCAAAAAGATGTCTTACCCCAGGATAAGCCGAAAATCCCTCAATCGGACTTAAACAAACTGGAGGAAGAGGATGTAGAGAGGAAATCTCTCATCAAGAATTTTAAGTGGGGAGAAAGCCCCAAGAGAAAAATTGGTAGCGGTCGTTTTGTGCATGATAATTCTGGGAAGAAAAATCATCACTATAGCGCTTCGAGTGGAAGAGACCATACCGGTGCATGGACAAATAGGTCCACAAAATTAAAGGTCCATATGTAACGCTGTTAAGAACGTGGACTGATGAAAAGGCAGAGGAAAATATTACATCTTCATACCAATATGTGAATGAGCTGACCACTCGTTTAAAAACTGGCTGGAAACTTGCCAATGAAAATTTGAAACAAGCCAGGAAGAAACATGCTGCCTATTATAACAGGAAAGCTAAAGACAGAAATTTGGCTGTGGGAGAGAAGGTACTGCTTCTTCTCCCCGGTAGTCAGAATAAGTTACAAATTGGATGGCAAGGTCCATATACAGTTCTAGAGAAGGTGTCTAGAACAAATTATAAGATAGATAAGAAGGGGAAAGAAAAAATCTATCATGTGAATCTCCTGAAGAAATATTTGGAAAGAGAACATCAGGAAGAGACACACTTGTTGACCTTGTCTATTGCCATGGAGATGAAAAAGGAACCACTTTCATCATTTGAATATCCATTACACCCCTGTGAGACAGCGGCACAGGTGAAAATCAGTACACATTTAACGAAAACTCAGAAAGAGAGAGTGCAACAGGTTCTAAATAATCATGCAGAGGTGTTAACAGACCGACCTGGGCATACAAACTTATTGGAATATGATATGAAACTGATAGACCCCACACCTGTCTGTATGAAACCATATTCGATTCCGTTTGCTAAGGAGAAAGCTTTGAAGGAAGAGATAGACTATTTGTTGAAGGAAGGAATTATTTCACATAGTGAATCCTCGTATAGTTCCGGTGTTGTACTCTTAAGGAAGCCCTCTGGAGAACATAGACTCTGTATAGATTACCGGAGACTGAATGCTATTACAGAAGAACAGGTGGATCCATTGCCGGATACAAATCAGTTGTTTGCCAGGCTAAATAAATCTAAATATTTCTCAAGGGTGGATCTGAGTAAAGGATAATATCAGATTCCAGTAAAACCTGAGATCAGACAAAATTGTTGGATGTAAACATTTCGGAGGAACGTAATGAATCCCTGAGTTGCCTCTTTGATTGAGGATATTCCGAATGTTTCATACAGGCTAATAAGGAGATTATGGGATCCCCTACGAAAACTCTGCTATCACCAGGTATATATTATCTCCTCATAACGTACATTTTGAGGAAAATCTAATGTTCTCTGGACATGTCATTGCGCAGACTCAGAGAAGAGAAATGGTAAATACGGGTTGTGAAGCAGCATTAAGACAAGCAGTCACACTTGCGGCTGTTCAGTAACATAACCGAAAAATATTATTGGTTGTAGAGGTCTGAGGCAGATTTCATGAGCAGTGCCTACTCTGAATGGACCCAACTACATAAAACCATGATAGAACAACAGCAGAGTAAAGTCAAGATGACTTACATTTATCTATGTGTATATAGAATAAAGGACTGACATATAATGTCTGTTTTAAGAGGGGAGATGTCGTGAAATATTCTAATCCACATATATAAATTATCAGGTAAATGTAAAGCCTAACAAATAACTTCAATAAAAGGAAAGAAGAATGGTAAAGAACAGTGCTGTCACAATGACTGTACTCGAAATCCCCCTTGTGTTCTCCTGCGTCTGCAAATTGTAACGTTTCACGTTGATAGTAAAAGCCTTCTGCAACATACACGCGTTTCCCAAACACACTAAAAAATGTACTCCATTTCTAAGAAAAACCTTGAAATACGCAAGTTGACCTAGATTTAAAATTCCATTCATGTCTTTTTCTACACTATGTTACCAAAAACAAAAGACAGATGGACTAAAGGATAGAGAGAAGGGAGAGGCAGAAAGCAGGCACACAGGCAATACTAACACGAGTCGCGCGATACACAATTACTACCATCACGCGTGTAAGGCCACTAGCACTAACTTTTTTTCAAATCGTCAGTGATAAAAAACACTACCCATACCAGAGTTAGGTTTTAAAATCCTGAAAAACGCTTATTGGGAATTATGACATTATACTGATTTACGTTTGAAAACATTACAGTACCCAGACAGCACATCTTCGAAGTAAACAGGAGGTAGAAGAAATTGCATATTTTGAACGCAGCCACTTAGCTCTTTTAAATTTGCATATTTGGGTTCCTTAGGACTTGCTGACAAAGAATATGTAAAACGTTACGCAAATAGTCTAGGAATTACCAAATTATAGCCAAAATAAAATAGTGGGGGTGCCTGACAGCATGAAATCATTTCTGCTCATAAAATTTTTTTATAACGTGTTTGAAAAAACATTACGTTACGGAAATAGCCTACCATGTTAACTCCTATTTGATTGGAGCGCAACAAATGTAAGGCTAAACACGATTAGTCGGACTATAAATACTATCTTGTGTTGTCAGGGGAAACGTGAGAAGGGGTACTTTTTTGAAAAGATGTGTAGACATGGCTTGATTGGTTAGAGCTGCGAATATACTCAATTCAGGGCGTCTGTTCCGGGCCACATCTTGTAATAAACCTACTAAGAAACAGTGCGTTGAGCACCAGGGTATATTTTTTCTAAATAAAAGCCTGGGACATCGGCAGATCGGAGTTGTGCTATATTCATTGCCATTCAACGTCACTGTGTATTATTTCCATGAATTGTGGTAGGTTTGAACTATTTGATATCTTTTTAAATGAAAATTGAATGTAAATTGATACTTATGTCTGTATATATGTGTGGTTCAGTAGCGAACATGAGGTAAAGCCTATAGTGCTCCAGCCTGAACAGAAGGTGTTGGAGGAAAGTAAAACTACATGGAATTGCCAAGCAGTACACTGACACCTAGATTATTGATTAGAAAGAAATAATGCTGGAATTGCAGAGGCGTAGTAACCATTAAGGAGGAATATACTGGTGTAAAGTCTTTCAGATGAAGCTGACAGTTGGCCTAACGCTCTGAACTCAGGTTTGTTATGTATTGTGCTCAGTGTAGAAATAGAGTATAAATTAGTTCTGAAGTAGGAGGTACAACCTTCTTGTTTCAGGGACCGTGGTCTTAAAGTTATTGAGCAGCACCTGGTCAGAGCTTTGCTGAATCCAGAGGTGGACAGCATACTCCTTGGTCCATATAGCAACCAGTGAGGTGGCTTCAGAACTCATTAAAGTAATCGAGCAGAGGAGTCTTTTACTGCAGTCATCACGAAAGTTAAGAAAGTGTGGCCATGGAGCTCAACATTATGTACCCCATCTTAAACTGACATTGTAAAATAAAATTAAGAGGGGAATTTAATTGTTTTAATGCCAGGAACTGAGAACATCTCTAATACTAGTTCCAACAGAAACAAACTATTGAAGTCATGATGACAAATACCAACAGAGCTTGAAAAAACAAAACAAAACCAGTATTACCTCATATTACTACTACACCACTGACACACATAGGATACTATTAATAATATATGTCACTACAAGATTCATATTGATAAATTCTGTACATATAACTTGTAATTAAAATTGATTGTGATTCCTGGTTCACTTTGTATTTGAATCAGGACACATATACATTAATGACAGCACTGAATACATATTGATATTTGAAAATTTATCAGTGACTCATTTAAGATATCCTCATAGAGTGTTATATGTATGTGAGTGTCACAGTGTTGTCAAGTGTGGTGGAATAAATTAAATTGTTTATCTGTCTGTTGTTGTTGTGACTTACACTTCATCATATACATACCCTAGACATTCAACGTAGTCATCACTATATTCCAGAATAATTCTGACTGAGGTAGAAATATGTGGTAGCAAGTAAGGTTATCTATAATACACTACCCTTATTAGATATAGTTACCTTCACAGCTGATCTCAGTCAGTACACTAAGTCCCCTATAAATATTTATAACATCCCACTTTACCACAGGCCCCTCTCCCACTTCAGTTCAAGGCATGTTTGTCGCCCATATATTTTCGGTCGGCCCACGTGACTGTCAGCTCACGTGACGGCGCGAGCCTGGGTTGTGAAAAGTCAGAAGTAGAAGATATGTAATGAGGCCATAATAAAGCCTTAAAAATAGAATTGTGGTGTAGAATTGTGTTTTTGCTCTAGAAATAGTGTATATTTCTGTGTTTTCATGCCTTCTTAAGTATCAGCCCAGGCGAGAGAGAACGAAACGAGGCGCCTTGTGTACCTACACAGAAGAACACAAAGACATGACACATTAGCATCGGGCACTGTTGGGTGTTTTGTTTTGTTTAGTTTCGTTTTGTTATGTTCGCTAGTTTATTTGTTTAGTGTTTGCTGAATCACTGAATGGGTTGTAAAAATAAATGCAGCCCCTGCCTCTAGAATCAAGAGTTTTATTGTTGTTCGGGTCGGTGCGAGTGTGAAAAGAGAAAGGAGAGTGATCACACATCACAACATAATCATCATCATCATCTCGCCCACCCTATCACAATTGGCGTCGTCGGCAGGATAAGGCAGACTGACACTGAGCAAACAGCAAACGAACAAATATTGTAAACACCCAGCAGTGCATTCCTGCAGCAAGATGGCTAATGCGCCCGTGAAGATATTGTACGTGAAGGAGCCAGAGATAAGGTTGTTTAGTGGAGAGGGGAGTCCCACTTGGCAAGAGTTTGTGGAAGATGGCGCCTTTTTGTGCAGAAGACAAGTTAGACATGATATGGAACAACGTTACACCATGGGTATCTAGAGAATTACGGATACATGGCGGAGCCAAGGCCAGCCCTGAGCAGTTACTCAAGATAATAGAAAGAGCCTACAGCGAGCAACCACCTGTCAGTGAGATGACCAGGAATTTCCCTTGGGAATATGCTGTTTATGGTGAAAGTAAAAAGCCTGAGACACTGGTCCAGATAGCAAGTTCAGAAGGAGGAGGAGGCACTCAGAGCAGAATTATCCTTCCTAAAGTCCCAGATAGCACAGAGGCCAGTTCGCCAGCACAAGAGGAGGTGCAGAGAAAGAGAGCACCATGCCAGCCGCGGGAACAGCCAACGCAAGACGAGGGGGTGTGTCCGCGGGAAGAGCCAACGCAAGACGAGGAGGTGTGTCCGCAGGAACCTCAACTAGACCTTCTTGTGTGTGAGAGTCAGGCTGTTGTCAAGGAAAAAGTTTGGGTCTTGTGTGAGCTGACAGCACCAACAAATGCAGTTGCACCGACAAGGCGAAAAGGGATGTGCAAGTGGTATAGTGTCCACAGGGGATGGGGGTTCATCACGCCAGATGATGGAGGCATTGATGTATTCGTACATCAGACCAAGATCTACAGAAAGGGATTCCGGAGTCTGGCGAGGAATGAACGAGTAGAGTTTGACAGCAAACCATCGGTCCAGGGCATGGAAGCAATTTATGTATGCGGCATTGGTGGTCAAGAGTGTAAGGGCAGCAGGAAGCGACCCATGGCACAGAGGAAGCCCAGAAAGATAAGATGCTACAATTGTGGAGACCTGTCAGACCACATGGCAGCCAAGTGCCCTCAAGGCCCGCTTCCGAAGAGATGTTTTCGATGCAAGTCCACTGAACACTTGATATCTACCTGTCCCTCAAGGAGCTCTTTCCCGAAGCGTACTGTCACAACCAGGTTGCCTTTAGGGCGCAAGCCAAGAGATGGCCACGACAACTGTCACACTAAGGGCGCCGAGAAAATTGGTCGTCGTGCAGGGGAGGAAACCCGTCCTAAACAGATAGGAGGGAGTGCGCATCAAGGTTCAGAGGAGGAGACACATCAAAAGCAGATAGTGGGGAATGTGGGCCACCGTCCACGCAAAACGAGTGTCAAGCACGTCAAGAGCGATCTCTCTTCAAACTCGACAGCTGCAAGCACTGACAGGCAGATGTCACGGGCAGACAGCGACGCGGCACCGGTGAGCGAGTCTTCAAGACCACAGCGGCTGACAGCCCGACAACGTACAACTGGAGACATGACGACCAAGAGTGTCTCCAGCCGGGTTGTACCGAATACAGAATCTGAGCCCAAAACATCGCCGCTGAGAAATAATCAAGCGCAGCACCAACGATCCGAGAGATTTCGACTGAAGCGCCAGAGGTAGTGATGTTGTCGGGACGACAACAAAATCAGGAGGGAGATATGTGATGGGGCCGGGAAGACACCCCTGAGGCCCCACCCCCACTTCAGTTCAAGGCATGTTTGTCGCCCATATATTTTCGGTCGGCCCACGTGACTGTTAGCTCACGTGACGGCGCGAGCCTGGGTTGTGAAAAGTCTGAAGTAGAAGATATGTAATGAGGCCATAATAAAGCCTTAAAAATAGAATTGTGGTGTAGAATTGTGTTTTTGCTCTAGAAATAGTGTATATTTCTGTGTTTTCATGCCTTCTTAAGTATCAGCCCAGGCGAGAGAGAACGAAACGAGGCGCCCTGTGTACCTACACAGAAGAACACAAAGACATGACACATTAGCATCGGGCACTGTTGGGTGTTTTGTTTTGTTTAGTTTCGTTTTGTTATGTTCGCTAGTTTATTTGTTTAGTGTTTGCTGAATCACTGAATGGGTTGTAAAAATAAATGCAGCCCCTGCCTCTAGAATCAAGAGTTTTATTGTTGTTCGGGTCGGTGCGAGTGTGAAAAGAGAAAGGAGAGTGATCACACATCATAACATAATCATCATCTCGCCCACCCTATCACAAAAGGACTACAGCATTCACAGGCATGTCGTTTTCGGCGACTAATATGATGTTGTTTTTTGGGCTAGCAACCTAATCGTGTAAAAAAAAACTACCACAGAAACCACTACTGCAAGAGTATGGGACTGTGTGGTGCAAGTTGCTGTTAAGGGGGAGCAGCTATAGTGGTGGCTCCATCCTCGGTAAGGAATGCCAATAAAAATGATGTTGGTGCAAGATGAAGTTCCTCATTCTGTACTTCCTGATAACTTCTTCTTATATCCTTAGCCGCCAACTGTCAAATCAGTCAGTGGCCATCATGCCTGGTGGCGTCTTGTAGGGCAGCAACAAACTGCTTCACTTTGCTCTGTTGGTGGCCATCCTTCGTGCAGTGCCCGAGCTCTGGTTCATTCTTTGCATCTCGGCCTCCATAGTTCTCCACCCAGTTGTTTTTTGGTCTCTTTCGATTTCCGTCAGGGGTCCATAGCATAGCTGTTCTTGTGATGTCACTCCTGATAACATTCATTAATGGCTTTTTCTTAAGCACCTTTTCTAATAAGATGTGATTTCCTTCTCCTGTACTCTGGTCAGGAACCATGTTTGACACGTAGCAAAGAGTTGGTAAGAATGTAATATTTATGAGCTGTCATTTAGTTTCCATACTGATATTCCATCACGCCTGGTGGCATCTTGTACGGCAGCAACAAACTGTTCAATACTTTGCTCGGTTGATAGCCATTCTTCATAAGGTGCCCCAACTCTGGTTCATGCTTAGCATCTCTGCCTCCACAGTTCTCCGCCAGGTGCCTTTTGGCCGTCCTTGCTTTTTGCTTTCCTTCTGGAGTCCATAGCATAGCAATTCTGGTGATGGTGTCAGGGTCACTTCTGAGGGTGTGGCCAACCGCTATGATGGTTCTGCGTGTCTTCTTGGTGGCTCCAAGTTAGCAGTTCTTGGTTGGTAATTGTGGTGGGGCGATCTATAATTATTTCAGGTAAATAGCTCCCCACGTCCACACTCGAAAATATATCCATCATGTTAGTTTGTACTTGCTTGCTCGTTCTGTTGTTGTATATTACTGCTCGCTGCTCTATTGCGTCTAGGGTGAAATCTCCGAATGATTATGTGCGTTCTCACGAAATCCAAAACATAAATACGGGTTCTGTAACTGGCCCAACCAATGACAAGGAATTAAGGCCGTTTCCCTTCATAAACAAACTCATTTTTCTTTAATACATGTGTCTGATTCCAGTGTAGCATACATATCCATTCGCATATATTGATCCATAAATCATCATGACAGTGGCAGGATTAATCCTGTTTCAAGAGTATCCATTCATTATATCATCCACATACTTTAAAAATGCACCACTACGTAATGGGTTCTCATTGGAACGCAAGTTAAAACACAGCAGCCACACTGTTCAAGGGTTTTCGTAAACCTCTTTACTACATAAAACATTCATACGTCATTTTTCTGGTGCACCTCACTTTCAATATTCCCAATAGTGCCGCATTTATCAGCACTGACTCCAACTCAATAAATCTAACATGTGGTGTGTATGGACAGACGCCACAGTAATGGAAAGAATTTTCCTTATGTAGGTTGTGTGGAAAGAGGACAATTTTGGACATTTCCTTTTCTGTTACTCTCCAACATTCTGCACCGTATAGAAGTATCTAAATTACGAAGTAGCTGATGTAGTAGTATAAATATTATAGAAGAATTTTGCGCATTTGCTATAAAGAGCACAAAACAAATGTCCATGTTAGAGAGAAAATAAACACCTATGCAGGCCACCAAGAACCACTTTTGTCAGTAGTGAAACGTCGAAAGCTTGCCTGGTTTGGGCATGTAACTCGTCATGACTCCCTTTCGAAAACGATCCTCCAGGGACAGAGCCGGATTAACGTAGTAGCACAAGTAGCATATGCTACGGGCCCCGCGCTTTTAGGGGCCCCGCGCCAATAAATATGTACATAATTTGTTGGTCATCTTCTAATACGAGCGTTGATGGGAAGGAGCGAAGCTTCTGACTGGGTTGGAAGGAAAGTCCACTGACCCCCCAGCCTCGCAATGACATGTCATTGGGCCAAAAGAGCTGGAAAGCTCGAGTGCCGCTAATTAGAGAGAAGAAAAAAAATACGAGCGTTAAACCAATGATCTTGTGATTTATGCCATTTTTAGCGCCTTTTCATTTGGTGTCACGAAATTGTGAGAGAAAGAGCATAAGAGGGTGACTTAGTGTGACTCTTCATTATTTTAATGTTAACTGTTTGCGGACGGAACCCATTTAAGTGGCGTTGAAAATTTGGTCACGTTTGGACGGAAGCCACTTTTTTGGCTCTAGGCGACTGTCCCTCTATATTTGTTTCGTTCTTTGTGAAATGAATTTGCATTAACAATAAAAACTAGAATTTAGGAAACGGAAACTTCCTGTTTTAATTGAGGTATACGGCGTGCTCGCACTCTCTTTCGATCTTGATTAAAATTTCGTGATTTGTAAGGTTAGAAAACTCAAAAAATAAGCAGTAGACACAGAGATATTGGACGTAATTATGCTTCTGGAAGTGAAAAACGTAAAGCGAAGGAAGAAAAAGAAAGAAGAGATCAACTTGTGATATCAAACACAAAAGCTGCCATAATATTTTGATGTTCATGGTGGTGGTACTCTAACCGCTGAAGCTGGAAGTACAGGAACAACTAGTACTAGTGCAGGCTGTGCAGCAGAAAACATACAGCAAAACCCAGTATACACTGAGTCTGAATGTGAAAGAATAAGTGAAACGAAGAAGTACACTAATGATATTAGTGACTGGCCGAACAATATAGATGACTGTGAGCGTGTATATTGCATATCCAAGGGAAGTGAAAAATGTCAACATGTTGATAGTGCCTTCTCTTCATCCGTGCGATTGTATGACACT